>CAJHQQ010000382.1:0-207828 GCA_905132885.1 Moricandia moricandioides
TATTTTCTCAATTTTGGATCCCACAAGTATTATTCCACCAATTAACCCTTACTTTTTCACGTTGATTTGTTTCAAATTTTATAGGAATTTAGATAGTTTTCTGCACGAAATAGAGAACAATTATGTAAGATATCTTTTAAGTTTTTTTCTTTGTAGTTCTTCACAGATTATGTATAATTTAATTAGTTGAAATTATTATTTAGAATTTGTAAAATATATCTTTTCAAATTTGCCTTATGCCTCAAATTCCCCTCGCACGACACTGCTTATGATTAGTGGTTCTTTTTGGATTCGAAATGCCTTACCAATCTTATTTTTTGGTAGATTAAATAGTCTCATGTTCAATATCTGAAATTTGTGTAGTGATTTTGACACTCTTTTTTGTTTTTACCCTTCCTGTGGATAATATTGTAGTTGATTTTGTAATGAAATCTGTGCAGAGATTTTGACTGAATTTTAAATTAATATAAGCATGGTTTGATTAAAAAGTTAGTAATATCATAATATCCCATTATTTTCTAATATGTCCTTTCCATATCGACATAATTTTAGACCTTATATGATTCACTTATCTTTTATTCAACCTATACCTTCTTTCTCAACCTCGTTAGCGAGAAAGCTTATTAAAAAGTACACCTAAAAAGATCCAACTCAAGTCCACATGCTCATGTAATACAACAAATCTGCAGTATTTAACTCATTTAAATAATTTACATACGAAAATAGGTTTAATCTGTAAATGTGTATGATTAATATCAACATAAAGTAACCTAGAGAGTTGAAATACTTCTCCTTTTAGATATCAATCAAAGATTAACATTTGTGTTCTCCATCTAAGTTTTTTTTTCTTCTTCTTTCCTTATCTCTTTATGAGCTGTTTGTTGTTAGAAAAGGTGGGTTCTACCAACTTTACCCATCTTCTATCCGGTTTGTTTTCAAAATTTGCAGTTTGAGCTATTTTGTAAGCAAAAAATACACATTCAACAAATATCAATACAATTCCGTGACCTACCACAAACAATATTGAGATTCTTCATTGAAAGATCAAAGAGCAAAGAATTAAAGGGAAAGGAAAAGGACAAACATTCTAAGAGTAAGTCGATCACTTGAATAACATGTTATAAGAGAGATATAATAAAGAGTTATTAATATTGAGGGTCACTTTTAAGTTTTTAATAGAGTGATTTACACTCAATGGCATTTTATACCTTTTTATTACATTATAGGGCACTTTGTGCTCATAAGGCAGTTTTGAGTGGTTTTAGTTCCTTTTCCCAACTAAAAGTAATTTTGACAATATTCTAGTTTCATTTATTTTTGCAGCTTCTTTAAAATTAATCAGTTTTTATTTTTCGTTTCTGGTTTTTGAGACTCCGGTGAACCTCGATCTCCATCCATCTCCGACTTCGTTCTTCGTTCTCCTTGTTCCATGTGATGTAGAGGAAGTCGACAAGCTCTCGTTAAAGACAAACTCTTGTCGGGACAAGCTCAAGTTGGGAATCTGAATCCCCTCGTCGTCACATGCTCATTCCGAAGCAATTCACCACCGAATAATGATTCACCACCGCGGGTCTCCTATTCAACCCGACTCAATCGGATCCATTACCTACTGCTCCTCTATGACCATCAGCGCACCACACCTGGGGGGGGGGGGATCTGATATGTCGTACCACTAAGGGATCCATTCCCAAATCAATTTTCTGATATTTTCACGATTGGTCCTTTAGCTTTAGAATGTTTACAATTTGGCCTTAGCTTCTAGTTTTTCACAGTTACTCTCCAATTTTTCCGAAACTTCCAAATGAGAAATTTAGTCCCTAATTTATGCAAATTAGTATGCAAATAAAAAGATTAGCACCCAAATGCAACGTAAATGGTTAAAATTAGTTAAAATGAAAAGTCGATGACCTAAAAATAAATGTTAAATAAAGTCAATGGTAAATCATAATTTCTTGTGTCCGATGATGAGATATTCAAAAATAAAGTCGATGGTGAGCATAGTTCTCCCTACGTATGATTCCTTGCATAGGTGGATAAACATGTTATTCAAAAACAAAGTCGGTTCCTTGTATGTGTATGTGTGTGCACATATAACACATGTGTGCATGATATTTTGAATGTTTTTTTATTTTTTTGGATAGGTAATGTAAACTAAGAAAAAAGACTTTTGTTTGAAACTGATACTCTTTGTATTAGAATTTGATTTCGATTTGTGTAATGAAACGTGATAACAGTAGAGGTGTACTATGTGGTGGTGTACGAAAGATGTGCGTACATATGTACTACATTGCATGTCCATCCACATGTACAACATATCAAGCTACCCATTTTTGAAGGTGTTTATTTTATTAAGCTACCAATGTATCAAGTTATATACATGTACAATAGTTTATGTTTTTTTTGTTTGCAAATATTGCTTTGAAGATATATAAAGAAGGGTGTACTACATAGTATTGTACACCATGTGAGGTGTACATATGTACGCAGAGTGAATTAAGAAAATAGTATTGATAATACAAGTCAAGCAAAGGATCAAAATCGTTACATCCACTTAACAATATTTTTTAATACGATTTAATTATATAGAAGCATTTTAAGTGTATATACCAAAATTTTTAATCCATTTTCATTTGACCGGGTTTAGAGTGCACAATTAACAGTTTAAAACTAAATTAAAAGGTTATATTATCTATGCAATTTGCAAAGTTAAGAACCTAATTGAAAACATCCAAAATGTTCAAGGACCCATTTTGTAATTATGGAATCTGGCCTACACAATTAAAAAGTGTGAAATCAATTTGAAACATTACATTTGCAAATCAAAAACCTTTGGGACGGAAATGAATATATTCAAATGTCTAGGGACCAATGTGCAATAAATCCAAAACTGACCAGTCTAGGGACCAATGTGCAATAAATCCAAAACTGACCATTGTTGCTTATCAAGCTTTTGCAACGAATGTGGTGAGACGAAGGTGGAGAAAGAGGCGAGAAAGGCGAAAATAAGAAGTAGACAATGAGAAGGAAGCAACAAAAGCGACAACGAGAATGAGGTAACGATGAGACAGTGACGAGAAGGAGGCAGAGATTTCAGTCGACAGAGGAGGAGATAGATGTGGTTAGGAGGCGGAGACTTTGGTTTTGTGTTGAAGAAATCCTTCTATGGACGCTCCAAATCCTTTGCTTCTTCTCCATAAACCAAATCCACCGATCTATGAAAATTTTTAATGAAAAAAAGTTTTGTATTAACCACAACAATGAAACGTCAATTATATATGTATATAAATATTTAGTTAGTTCTTAATCAGTTTAGTCATTGTTAGAAGCAAACCAAAAACATGGGCAGAAAAGACAATTTGGTTTGAGAAAGTGTCCAAGTAGCAGAAAGTGACCCAACATGTAATTACAAACTCCAAAAGTCTCTTATTGTGTAATATTGTCTTTTTAAATATCATTCTTGGTCACTTTATGCTACTGAAGTACTTTTTCTAACTAAACCACAAACTTCCCAACTTTTTCCATTCGTTTTAGTTCCCAACTCTATGCTAAGGAGAATTCAAAGGAAAGTCAAGTTTGTTACTTATATAAGTTTAGATTCTTCTGGATAGAGTTAGACATGTTGTTTGAATTTGTATACAAGAAGTACAAGATTTGGTGGTTAAAAGGAAACATAATTAGTTGTGGATGGTTGTTTTCTTGTTATGTATTGTGTTGTACACTTGAGATGTTTTTGGGTATGTTGTACATATGTGGTTTTACTCTCAACTAAATAAACAGTGAGACACTATTGTTTCTAAGTAAACAAACTTCATGTTGCATTTGTGTTTTTATGTACATTATGTTCGAGTATATTGGGTGATCACATGAATGTGTACATAATGTCAGTGTACACGTGTACATGTGAAAGAGAGACATTTGTCTTTGTAGGTATAAGGAATAGGAAGTATAGTTTACGTGAATGAAGAGGGTTCTCATTTTCATGAATGTTAGAACACTTCTTTTTATGTTGTTTTCAGTGAAGGGAGGGAAGGAGACACATCAAATGCTACTATAAGAATCTTAGGTTTATGATCAACAGAATTCAACCAAATATTGTCACTCTCGTCTTCAAATGCATAGATCATCTGTAGCTGGATCTCTGGTTCTTTCACTGCACCCACTCTTTTGGCCTTGACCTCTCTTACAGAACGTTGTTTTAACTCATGTAATACACATTTTCTCTGTTGCCATTTGAACTGCATACAGAGCTTATCAAAATCCCAAGTGATTGGACCCAACTTTGAAAGCCACTGAACTCCTAAGACCATATAATCTTCCACCCCCCCCCCCCCCCCAACGGAATCACCATCATGTCAGATTTGGAATTGGTGGTCCTGAAAATTCCATTTAAAGTTTGAGATCTTTGCACACACTCCAATCTTAGTGCCATCTGCCACGGCAACTCTCGCTCTGCCTGCATTTTTCGTTTTACAACCCAACAAGGTCGCCAAACTCTTGTCTACAAAGTTATGAGTGGAACCAGAGTCAATGAGAATGTATAAATTTTTCTTTCCGTGAACTCCTCTCACTCTCATTGTCGTGTAATCCGTACTTCCAGAGACAGCATTAATAGATATTTGTGCTGTCTCACCACCCTCCTGACTCTTCAAGACTTTATCGCCATAGTTTTCTTGCTGTTCAAAGTCCTCTTCTTCATAGTCAATCATAAAAAGTTGAGTCTTTTTATGTTTCAAATTATGATTGGGTGTATACTTCTCATCACAGTAACAACAAAGGCCTTTAGCTCTCCTTTCACTCATCTCTTCATTGGTGAGAAATTTTCTTAGATGCTGAGTATTATCCTTATGTTTTACCATCTCCCTTTCATGGTTTTTCTCTGCAATCTTTGGCGTAGGTAGTAAACCTTTACCATTAGATCCTCCCGCACTCCTCGAAACACTCCAATTGGAGTTGAATGAGGACTAAACATCCTTATATGTTCAACCACAGATCCGAATTGGATTTAAGAACACTGATTTAAATACAAAATATTTTAAATAGACAAAATGCTTAGAAATTAACAACATTTTTTAAAATTATTAATGAAGTTTTACATCATAAAATATCTCACGTTTTCAAGCGCGGGTCAAAATATAGTTTGTTTTAATTAAACATAATCATTCTTATTTTTTATCTGCTTAAATATATAGTCGACTCCTAAACCTTTTAAGATGGTGATATTGTAATATTTATTATTAATGAAATATAAATTTTAATTATATGATGAGAATTTGGTTTAAGTATATTCAGGTTTCAAATTTTTGGAAGTAGTGATTTAAATCCCATTTAGATATTTATCAATTTCGTTTCAGTTCATATTTTTACAGGTTTAGTTTGGCTTTGACTATCCGTTTAAATCATATAAAATTCTATAAACTAAAATATATCTTATAATTTTGCAAATTCAAAAATAAAAACATCAGATGACAGATAAATTTTATAATACATGAAAAATACCTAAATTTAATATAAAATTACTTCTGTTTAAATTTTTGGTTAAAAACTCAATAAATATTTCAAATATCTTCAGTATTTTAAGCATTTTGGATTACCATTGCAGTTTTAACGGGTTTTTGTACAAAAAATTGTAGCCACAAACTTATTTTAAATTATAATTATAGTTTTTCGATTATATCTAAAAAAAATTCTTGAAATAATAAAGAACAATTAAAACAAAAAAATATACTCTCCCTTTAATGGGCGGGTCAAAATCTAGTAACTTAATTATTAGAAAATATATACACTAGCCTAAAACTAGAGAACTAAATAACTAATCTATTGTTTTTAAAACATAATCGATTCAGTTTATATTCACACTAAATTTGAGTAACTAATCAATTATATTTTAATTACTAAAATAAAAAGAGTTATATATGCCTAGAAATTCATATAAATATACAATTGTACTTTTATCCGAATGAAAGGGACAAATTCTTCAAAACTTTCACCAAATACATAATATAACTCTTATAGATAGAGCATTAAAATTAGATATATATATCATTATGTATATATTTGATAAAAAATATTAATAATTATATATATATGATAGAATAATATTAATAATTAGTTACTATGAATATTTAATGATACAATGAAACATATTATTATTGATATTTTTATGAGTATAGTTTTTCTTACTATTCCAACAAACATGTAAATTCTTTATCAAAAATAAAACTAATTGAAAAATATAAAACACAATTTAAGTTAGGCTTGAGCATTCAGGTATTCTTGGAATATGTGTTAGATATTTTGAATTGTGGTTTTAAGTTATATCATATATATGATAGGTCTCATTCTGGTAAATTTGTAAGTACGGATCAAATTCAGATATAACTCACTAGTTTTGGTTCTAATTTGTATCACATCCTAAAATCCATAAAGTAACCATATATCATTCAAATTTAGGATATATTGGTTCGGTTCAGATATATCCAAAGTTAAATTCAAAATTTAAAAGAAAAACATAAGAAGTAAATTCTTATTTATATAAAATTGAATATTTAAAGTACTTATATAAAATTTAATACTTATTTGTAGATATCATTTCAAAAAAATATAGAATTCAATATTTTAAGTACATATTTATATTTGTGATTACTTAGACATTTGGATCGGTTTTTTGAATTTTTTCAGGTTTTTCAGTTTTGGGTTACCCATTCGGATTCGGCTAATAACATTTCGGGTTCGTATATCTTTTGTACCACCCTACAAGATTCATTCTGGTATTTCTTACATTTTGGACTGGGTATGTAAAGATCAAATTTTTTTATTTGGTTTGGTTCAGACTTTGAGTTACATATTTTATGCACCAGTTTACTTCGAATAAAGAGAAAAATGATTATATAAATTTTCAACAAAAATTTATCCGCGCTTTAGCGTGGATAAAAATCTAGTTTATTTTAAAGAGTAACTATCTTTGTTTCTTATACCGCACATTACTTTTTCACTTTGATTTCTTTCAAAGTTTATAGGAATTTAGATAGTTGTCTACATGAAACAAAGAACAATTATGTAAGATATCTTTTAAATTTTTTCTTTGTAATTCTTCACAAATTATGTATAATTTAATTAGATCAAATTATTATTTAGAATTTGTAAAATATATCGTTTCAAATTTGCCTTATGCCTCAAATTCCCCTCGCACGGTACTGCTTATGATTAGTGGTTCTGTGACAGCCCTCCCCCGTGGGACCCAGTTAGCGCTGCAGCGCATCGACCTTAACTCTTCCCCTGTGATACAACCTGCCCGAATTCACCCATAGGCCTCGGCTCACAAATAGGTTATTGGTGAGGTTCGAACCCATGACCTCCCCTTTTAACAACTCTCCCAGAGAGAAGCTGTCACCAATTGAGTTCTTTTATGTGACAGCCCTCCCCGTGGTACCCAGCTGGCGCTGCAGCGCATCAACCCTAACCCCTCCCCTTGATACAACTTGCCTGAATTCACCATAGGCCTCGGCTCACAGGTGGGTTATTGGTGCGCTTGGCGTTACTCAAACCCAAAACCTCACCATTTAACAACACTCCTACAGAGAAGCTGTAACCAATTGAGCTGCAGTTCAATTGGTGACAGCTCTACGAGAAATGGGTTGTTAAAGGGTGGAGACCCAGGTTCGAGTCTCCCCAAGAACCTACCGTGGTAACGTGTGCATGGTGAGGGGTTCGGGTCGATGTATTGCAGCGCTGTGGTCGGGTCCATGTGTGGACCGGGTCCCTGTGTGGACTGAGGCCGATCGCCGGTGTGGACGCCATGTGTGGGTCCCATTGGGGTCACATGCCTACATATAAAAGTCGACTTTTATTGTAACAACCCTCCTCGTGCTAACCCCTCCTATGTGATACAACCTATCCAAATTCACCCATAGGACTCGGCTCACAAATAGGTTATGTGTGAGGTTCGAACCCATGACCTCACCCTTTAACAACTTTCCCACAGAGAAGCTGTCACCAATTGACCTGCAGGTCAATTGGTGGTGACAGCTTATCTGTGGGAGAGTTGTTAAAGGGTGAGGTCTTGGGTTCGAACCTCACCAATAACCTATTTGTGAGCCGAGGCCTATGGGTGAATTCAAGCAGGTTGTATCACAGAGGAGGGGTTAGGGTCGATGCGATGCAGCGCCAGCTGGGTCCCACGGGAAGGGCTATTACATGTTCTTTTTGGATTTGAATGCCTTACCAATCTTATTTTTATATCCTGGTAGATTAAATAGTCTCATATTCAATATCTGAAATTTTTGTAGTGATTTTGACACTCTTTGTTTGTTTTTACCCTTCGTGTGGATAATGTTGTAGTTGATTCTGTAACGAAATCTGTGTAGAGATTTTGACTGAACTTTAAATTAATATTAGCATGGTTTGATTAAAAAGTTTGTAATATCATAATATCCCAGTATTTTATATTATGTCCTTTTCATATCAATATAATTTAGACCTTATACAAGATAGATGATGATGCACGTGACCTGATATAGCAATACTGTCCCATTTCTCCAAAGCCTCCAAGCCTATAACTATTAATCAACCATTCAGTTATGCCACACAGCCTTTAATCATTTATTGAAAAGTCAATCTGAAAAGTGACCGTTTAAAGTTACATATGTAATCAGGTCACGTGCATCATCCTCTATCTTGTAGAGGCTGCTATTCTTCCTACAGCTTATAATCTCAAGAAGTAACACTCCAAAGAAATATACATCAGATTTCATGGAAAGTAGGCTGTGCATTGCAAACTCGGGAAACATGTAGCTGCTGCATCACATTACAAGCTTTAATATGCAAAAATATATTAGATTTTGTAGCCTGATTTGTGACGTCTTTGGGTCTCCTTTGTATTATATAAGCAGGAGATCCCAAGCATATTTTGCTGATTCTTCATCAGAAAATTCTCCAAGAATTTCTTCACTCAAAGCATTATGAATGAGTTGCAAAAAAATCTGATCTTTGAATTCTAACTCCTTTCCATTCATTTATCAATCTGATCTGGATTTTAGTATTGCTTTCATTCTTTTAAATCTTAACCCAAATACTGAAATTCTAACCATCAAACACATAAAGATTTATGTTGTGTTTTTTCTGCATCTTCCCTTGTGATAGATTTTTTTTTTGGTTACTTGTGGTTTCTTCTGCAATGAATTTTCGTGTGGTTCTGGTGATGTTTGTGGTGTTTAGATTGCTAGGATTATTTATATCAACATTAGCTCTAATACCATGTTAAAATCTGTGAGTGAAAAGAAATGAAATTTACTCTCAAAATAATTAGCACATAATCTCAATTATAAGGCTTATATATTGATATGTGTGTTATCATTCTCATATGATCATACATATTTATAGAAATTTTTTTATTGAAATAATGGAAATTTTCTATTCAAAAACTTGAGAGTTAATTATTTCCTCTTCCTATATATAAAATAATTTTCTTTTTTATTTTAATGAACACGTGCTTCACACAAGACTAATAGAAATCTTCATTTTCTTCATTTTACGCTGGTTGCTGCTCTTCTCTCCATTTCAAGCCCTAGATCTTCTTCCTCATATGTTTCTTCTTCATTTTCAGTCAAATGAGACAAGTTTATTCCAACATATATTAGCACAATACAATTTGCATTTTTATGGGTTTACAATATCTATGTATGACACCATTATCTAATGACATTTTTAAAGTCTAATCATCTAAGGAAAAAAAATTTTGGCAATTTAAAAACCAAAGATGAACCAATAAATTGTAGGCAGATTCAAAGAAATGTGCTTCAAATTTTCTCATTGCAATATGATATCTGTATTGGAAAGCAAACTAAAAATTAACTTTGATTATGTCTGTGTAATTTCCACTTTGAAAAATGAGATACTGACATAGAAATACCCATATCTCGAATCGGAAAAAGAATAAACTTTGAAATGAGCATTTACTAAAATCAATTGAGAGAACCAAGAGGAGAAAAAATTATGAGATTTAGTGACGGTTGTATTGAAATAAAATGTTGTCTTTGAACATAAGAAGTGAAGCTTGTGAGGAAAAATAAAGACAATAAGACATTATCGCATGTGTCCAAAGTTGTTTTGTTCCACTAACTTATGTCTCTAACCATCTACTTCCTACTTGGCTCGGTTCTAACTTCTAATTAATAACTGCATTGAAAAAGGTCATTTGACAAAAACAATTGTTGATAACCCATTATTTTTTACCAAAAAAAAATTGTTGATAAAGTCTCAAAGTGATTGTGATGAAGAATAACCTAAAAGATAAGGCAAATTTTTAGTTATTCTACAATATCTAAGAATAACGATTTCTTGATTCACTTAGTCGTAGCAAACAAATAAAAGTTTCAAACTTTTTAAACTCAATGCAACTTAACTCCTACATTAAACAGCCATATATAAAAAATCATTAAAAGTATTTATCTGACTTAAAACTAACTAACAATAAATAGAAATAATAGAGCTATTCCAAATTTTGGTCGATCCATAATCAAACAAAAATCTATTGACAACTGATATATCCCCATAATTAAAGTCTTACAATAATTTTTATAAATAAGCTTTACATGAGGTAACTACACGAATAACCATGTACGATTTCATACCCAAAACCCTAAAAATAAGGTTGAAGTTATTAAACCGTAAATATAATTTCTTCACTCATGTTCCTTAGTGGCTTCAGATTGTTGTCTGCATTTGAGTCATTAGTTGTCTTCAAGGAATCTTCTATCTCTTTCTTCTCATCTTCACGAGGACTGGTTAAATTCTTCTCAATAGCCTCACTCCTTGTACCTCGGGCAGGTTGTTCAGCGTCTACTACAGCAAGATTTGATACCTCTTCCCTTGAGGCGTACCAGGAATTTCCACAGGCGATACACTCCAGCTAAATGCATACAAAAAAAAAAACAGAATGTGATTATTATGATCCATGAATATGCATAAGATCATGCCGAGAATAAATGAGTTAATATGTAAAAGCCAAATAACCTGATAGCGATCTCCATGCCCAGTTTGAAAGATATCCTTAAGGCCAACTTTAATTTGACTGCACCTCGAGCATCTCAGGTCAGTCATCTGCATCCAAAGCCAACACATGAAATGGTCAAAGACATTCTCCGACTCAAATCCATGAAACTAGATAAACTTTGAATGTCATAAAAGAAAAAACCTGCATTCGTTCCACATCATCAGGCTCATTCTTCTTTGTTTCCTCTTTAGTTAGACCCTCCTGAATCCCATAAAAAACACATCTTATTTGTTTGCCTTGTGAGAAGTATTCATTACTATTTTCCCATTATAGCACAAGAAAGATTCAGATTGATCTGTTTACAAATATGATAATATAAAAATTCCCTAACCTTTAACTCAGTGGATGACATGTTCAAAATCTTTTCAGGTTCTAACTCGCCATTGAGCAGTCGTTTAGCCAGAAGTGCAGTGTTTTAGAGAGAATAAAAAATGGAATTACTGTTCAATGATCATAAGGAATACAAATTTTAGCATGTTATATAAGAATGTCACATTAAATTCATAGGTCAACTGTTAAGAAAATGGAGAAACAATCATGAATCGCATGAATGCATATTCTAACCTTGAGATTGAAAGCCAATGTCCTTATCCTTTGATTGTATTTAGAATAATCCGATGCAAGAGAAACATATAAAGCCAGCTCAAGGGAACACACGGGACGAACAGCAGTCTCTGGCCAGAGAAAACTTTCATGCTGTCAAGCAGTTTAAACAAAAAGGGTTATGAAAGGTGAGTGAGTAAAAATAGAGACACTATTTTGAATATGATCCCAAAAAGGGTTATGAAAATTTTAGTTTATGACCTTTAATGGATTCTCATGGGATCCATCTGAACCCACATTTGCTTCATCAGCAACGTTAGAACATATGCTTTGGACTGCTTCCAGAAGCTTAGCCAAACACTTGTTACGTTGAGCATCATCTGTTAGTGAATCAAACTTGTGTAAGATAGAATGATACTCTGATGAAATAGGAAATGTATCTTCCTCCTTTCTAATATCAACATGACGTGTGTCTACTTTCTGGGAAGATCGTTTATCCTTCTCTACATCCTCCTTAGTTTCAAGGTCAGGAAGATCACCCAATCGCAACATTGACTTTTCCTCAAACATGTCAATTTCATGTTGTTGTGAAACTTCATAATCCTTATCAGTCAACTTCCACAGCTTCTTCTCAACAGTATCATACACATTTTGCACGATAAAACCACATTTTGGAAGATGCTTATGAGCTGGAAAAAAATCACCACGCATCTAGGCATCACAGTTTCTACGAGGATCTCATTACGATGGAAACTGTAGAACAGCTCTCGTGTATAATTCACTTCCAAGTTTCACCACCCTTTTTCTTTGCTTCTTCTTGACGATAAAACCACTGTGCCAGAATCATCATTATTCCATCTTTTTTTTATGTTAATATCCTACCCAAGAAAGAAACACTGATAAGAATATATATATATACAAAAGTTCAGCACCACGTACACCATACCTTGATAATGGCAATGTAAGGCCTTTCACTCTTATCTTTTGGACACAACAGCACCGTTTCCTCATGTGCAATAAAAGAATGTCAGAGAGACTAGAAACAAAGGGAAAGCATGATCTAAAAAAGCAAAACATCCAGTCTCAAAAAGAGCATCTATGGCTAATACAGACATCAAAGGTCCTTCAATGACCAACAAGTAATTAAACAAAAGGTGCACTCGAAACCCATAATAATGCATTCAATCAAGTCAACACAAACTCACCATCTTGTATCTTTTACCGTTGTACTCGAACTCCCCGTAAAGGGTTCTTCTCCCTCTTCCTCTACCTGTAACTTTAACCGGCTCACCAACCGGTTTCACGTCATCGGGCTCCACTTCCTTTCTCTTCCTCTCTGTCTCCTTCTCGTCCTCATCATCGTCATTAGACTCTTTGTACATGCTTACCTTCTTACGCTTTCTCCTCTTTTCCTCCATTGTTTCCTCAGGTCTCCTTGAGTTCTGTGCCTGAGACCTCGTTTCCGCGAGAAAGTCCTCTTCGTCGTCACTCGAGCACACCTGAGCAAGCCTCCGAGGCAACTCCATCTTTCTTCCTCCTCCCTGTGTGAATAAGAGAAGATGGACAATTAATAAGATATGTTGTTGTTTTGTAAATATGATAGAACGTAGTATGTATATTCACACACCTTCTTAACTTTTGGGTTTCCAAAGAGGTTAGATACATGCATATATATATATATATACTAACTTACATTTTTAAGAGTAGATTTATTTTATTGCCTAATTATCTTTCAGGACTTTTATGGGAAAATCTATTTTATTACCTTACTATCTTAGTCTCATTTTGAAAAGTTTATGTGAAAATTACTTTAGTATTAATTTAATTACGTTACTAACAAAATTTCACCCGGATTTTTTTAATTCCTTAGTTATTCTTTTTTGAAAATTTATTATTTGTTTAAATGTTTGTTTATACAATAAAAAAATTCAATTAAATTATTAATTTCATTTTTAGCTAAAATGTTATTCGATACAAAAAAAATATTGTAAGATTTCAAAACATATATTAGTTGAAACATATATTATTGGTGCAAATATAAATTTATTTCCAAAATGTGGTCAGCGTTGTCATTTTGGGATATCTCACTAATAAATTAAGAATGGTCAGATTTATTATTTAGGAAATATTATTATCAAAATCTATGACTCTGTCAAAGTAGTTAATAAAAAGGGCCAACTTTATCTTTTAGGATATTTTATTAATAAAATAAAATTTGCCAGAGTAATAAACAAAATAAAAGCTAACCAGTAAACTACTATGTTTGTAAATAGAGATTATAAAGATTAATTATATTTTGATCCGCGCAACCGCGCGGTTGTTTGATTCCATTTATATATTTATATATCTGTCTTTTACATTATTGAAATATTTCTATAAATATTTCAAATAAAATAATTTTATAGATTACATATCGTAATTAATCATTTTTTTAAAACCATCAAATGTATTTGTCGATATGAGTACATATATAATACATTATAGTGTGTTATATAATACATTATAGTGTGTTAACCCGTTTTCAAATATATTATACTTTAACATAAATATTTATATTTTTGAAAATAAATATAGAAATATATTAATATATCAATTTAGTATAATTTTATCATATTTAGTTGAATATAATATTTTTAATATGAAGATTATGATAATAAAATTAATAAAAAATTTAAAATTGTATTTTGCATTTAATTAAAGATAATTGAATATATAAAAATTTATAATAATATTTTATCATTAGTTAAAAAATTAGTGAAAATATTTACATAAAATTGAGATCTTGTTAAAATATTTTTTTCAGAAAATTTGTTCAATTTATATATATATATATATATATATTAATTTTAAATGAAAATATATCAAAATATATTATAATTAAAGTAGTTACACATATAACATGAAATACATTAATCAATTTTTAAGGAAAATTCAATCTAGAAAAAATCACACATGAAAGAAGTCATGACTTCTATTTTAATAGTATATGGTAGATTTCGATCTGTGCAACTGTGCGAGTATTTGATTTTATTTATATATTTATAGAAATTTCTTCTACATTAGTAGTGATATACTTTTAAAATTTTATATAAATATTTCAAATAAAATAATTTTATAGATTATATCGTAATTAATCATTTGTTTTAAACAATCAAATTTATTATCGCTTCTTATTATATATTTGTATTATTAGATTTGCATATGATTATTAAACGAAACAATATATGCATGAAACAACATATTTTAAAAAAAAAAAAAATCTTACCCGCACTTGAAAGTTCTAGATTACCTTTTAGTATTTTTTATGTTTATTTATGTTAGATAAAATATTCTTGTATATATAAAAGTGTAAAATATTTAATTTTATACATATATAATATAGTATAGTGTGTTAACCCGTTTTGCTAACATATTATATTTTTAACATAAATATTTATATTTTTGAAAATAATATATACATTTAATATATTTTTATCATATTTGATTCAATATAATTATTTTTGAATATGATAAATTATGATAATAAAATGAATAAATTAGGATATAATTTTATTTTCATTTAATAAAATCTAGTTTAGCACGGAGGAAAATCTAGTTTATTTTAATGGGAAACAATCTTTGTTTCTTATACCACACATTACTTTTTGGGAATTTGACAAGAATAACCATAAGAGAAAAAATAATTAGGCAAATGACCATAGCAACTAAATGGCTGGGATACATTATATATATTATGTATTAATTGTTGTTATACCTCTCTGTATAAGTATGTATAGCGGTGTTGTTTTATCTTTATTTTCTTTTTATTTTGTTGTAAAATGATTTCCCCTATAATCTTATTTATCTTCTAGTTTCATTAAAAACAATTATCTTAATCTAAAAAATGCTCACAAAATATAGATTTTTTTTTCTATTTATGATGTGTTTTGAAAAAATTAATATATATATATATATATATATATATGTTTATAACATTTGATATATCATGTTAGATTAAGAAATCAGATTAAAATTTATACAATATAGTTAATTCATATAATATAATCTAATTTCTACTTCAAATGATACCCCATCTTAAAACATATATATTAAAGAATTTGATTTAAATTGACTTGTCAAGAATCTTAACTCAACCCTCTCCCTCTCCCTCTCCCTCTCCCTCTCCCTCTCCCTCTCCCTCTCCCTCTCCCTCTCCCTCTCCCTCTCCCTCTCCCTCTCCCTCTCCCTCTCCCTCTCCCTCTCCCTCTCCCTCTCTCTCTCTCTCTCTCTCTCTCTCTCTCTCTCTCTCTCTCTCTCTCTCTCTCTCTCTCTCTCTCTCTATTCATTTTAGAGTTGTAAGCTGTGACGACCTTCAACCCTAATGGGTTTAGTGGACACCAACATTCCCAAGTATTGTAACACACTTGCGATTAAACATGTCAGAAAATGGCATTTCATATATATCACAACAAAATACAAAGGTTTATAAGGGAAAACCATCTTTACATCAACATTCCATACTATATGCAGCAAATGGATTAGATACATTGTGGGTTTCAGATAAGGTAAACAATATAACAAATTATTCAGCATCTCACCATTCCATCTCTAAAAAAACATGCCATAGGTGCACTTTGTGATTTCCTTAGGTAACCCCTTCACAAAAAAAACAAACGTTCTTCACCTCTTTCAAATGTCTATGTCAATTTTCTATTCTATATTCATGTTATAGAATATATTTTTGTGCCTTCTCTACATTCATTTATTCTACTCAGATTAGTCACGTGTTGTTGCAGTCATTTTGATGGAACTTCACGCAATGGGCAAACTCCGCGATTTTGATTGTCAGGTTCGGGGAGCACATGTCTAGCAGCTGCTTCACTATCAAGACTAAATCCTCATGAAGTCCTGATTTTAGGTTAATCCAACTATTTTTTGATTCAAACTTTTCGTCGAATATCCACTTGTCTCGCTCTTGCATCCACATTCCACTCAATATGCAAACCTTGTCCATTTGACCCATCTACTTAACAAAAAGCAACACATGCTCATATTACTATACTGTTCTACTTGTAACATAGAATAGTACATCATATATAGTGGATGATGTTGATGTGTGTGGTGTCCACACTCCACGCGCCTCTGAGGAGAAAACAATCTGAAAGAGAGTTTAATTGTCACATTCATCGTCCAGTGTTACCCTATGGTTATTTTCTCAATTTTGGATCCCACAAGTGTTATTCCACCAATTAACCCTTACTTTTTCACTTTGATTTGTTTCAAATTTTATAGGAATTTAGATAGTTTTCTGCACGAAATAGAGAACAATTATGTAAGATATCTTTTAAGTTTTTTTCTTTGTAGTTCTTCACAAATTATGTATAATTTAATTAGTTGAAATTATTATTTAGAATTTGTAAAATATATCTTTTCAAATTTGCCTTATGCCTCAAATTCCCCTCGCACGACACTGCTTATGATTAGTGGTTCTTTTTGGATTCGAAATGCCTTACCAATCTTATTTTTTGGTAGATTAAATAGTCTCATGTTCAATATCTGATATTTGTGTAGTGATTTTGACACTCTTTTTTGTTTTTACCCTTCCTGTGGATAATATTGTAGTTGATTTTGTAATGAAATATGTGCAGAGATTTTGACTGAATTTTAAATTAATATAAGCATGGTTTGATTAAAAAGTTAGTAATATCATAATATCCCATTATTTTCTAATATGTCCTTTCCATATCGACATAATTTTAGACCTTATATGATTCACTTATCTTTTATTCAACCTATACCTTCTTTCTCAACCTGGTTAGCGAGAAAGCTTATTAAAAAGTACACCTAAAAATATCCAACTCAAGTCCACATGCTCATGTAATACAATAAATCTGCAGAATTTAACTCATTTAAATAATGTACATACGAAAACAGGTTTAATCTGTAAATGTGTATGATGAATATCAACATAAAGTAACCTAGAGAGTTGAAATACTTCTCCTTTTAGATATCATCCATCTAAGTTTTTTTTTCTTCTTCTTTCCTTATCTCTTTATGAGCTGTTTGTTGTTAGAAACGGTGGGTTCTACCAACTTTACCCATATTCTATCCGGTTTGTTTTCAAAATTTGCAGTTTGAGTTATTTTGTAAGCAAAAAATACACATTCAACAAATATCAATACAATTCCGTGACCTACCACAAACAATATTGAGATTCTTTATTGAAAGATCAAAGAGCAAAGAATTAAAGGGAAAGGAAAAGGAAAAACATTCTAAGAGTAAGTCGATCACTTTAATAACGTGTTATAAGAGAGATATAATAAAGAGTTATTAATATTGAGGGTCACTTTTAAGTTTTTAATAGAGTGATTTACACTCAAGGGCATTTTATAACTTTTTATTACATTATAGGGCACTTTGTGCTCATAAGGCAGTTTTGAGTGGTTTTAGTTCGTTTTCCCAACTAAAAGTAATTTTGACAATATTCTAGTTTCATTTATTTTTGCAGCTTCTTTAAAATTAAACAGTTTTTATTTTTTTGTTTCTGGTTTTTGAGACTCCGGTGAACCTTGATGTCCATCCATCTCCGACTTCGTTCTTCGTTCTCCTTGTTCCATGTGATGTAGAGGAAGTCGACAAGCTCTCGTTAAAGACAAACTCTTGTCGGGACAAGCTCAAGTTGTCCCCGCCAGTGCTAGGTCATCATGTTTCCTCGGCATCGCGTTTCGTCTTCCTCTGCGTTTTCAAGTTGGTGACTCAAAAACCTCTATTATGCCTTCCTCCATGGGAATCTGAACCCACTCTTCGTCACATGCTCATTCCGAAGCAATTCACCACCGAATAATGATTCACCACCGCGGGTCTCCTATTCAACCCGGCTCAATCGGATCCATTACCTGCTGCTCCTCTATTACCATCAGCGAACCACACCTGGGGGGGATCTGATATGTTGTACCACGAAGGGATCCATTCCCAAATCAATTTTCTGATATTTTCACGATTGGTCCTTTAGCTTTAGAATGTTTACAATTTGGCCTTAACTTCTAGTTTTTCACAGTTACTCTCCAATTTTGCCGAAACTTCCAAATGAGAAATTTAGTCCCTAGTTTATGCAAATTAGTATGCAAATACAAAGATTAGCACCCAAATGCAACGTAAATGGTTAAAATTAGCTAAAATGAAAAGTCGATGACCTAAAAATAAATGTTAAATAAAGTCAGTGGTAAATCATAATTTCTTGTGTACGATGATGAGATATTCAAAAATAAAGTCGATGGTGAGCATAGTTCTCCCTACGTATGATTCCTTGCATAGGTGGATAAACATGGTATTCAAAAACAAAGTTGATTCCTTGTATATCTATATGTACATGATACAATGGAAGATATGTACGTGTGTGCACATATAACACATGTGTGCATGATATTTTGAATGTTTTTTTTTTTGTTTTTTTTGGATAGGTAATGTAAACTAAGAAAAATGACTTTTGTTTGAAAGTGATACTTTTTGTATTGGAATTTGATTTCGACTTTGTGTACATAAAATGAAACGTGATAACAGTAGACGTGTACAAAAGATGTGCGTAAATATGTACTACATTGCATGTCTATCCACATGTACAACATATCAAGCTACCCATTTTTGAAGGTGTTTATTTTATTAAGCTACCAATGTATCAAGTTATATACATGTACAATAGTTTATGTTTTTTTTTTGCAAATATTTTTTTGCTTTGAAGATATATAAAGAAGGGTGTACTACATAGTAGTGTACACCATGTGAGGTGTATATATGTACGTAGAGTGAATTAAGAAAATAGTATTTATAATACAAGTCGAGCAAATGATCAAAATCGTTACATCCACTAAACAATATTTTTAATTCATTTTAATTATATAGAAGCATAAGTGTATATACCAAAATTTTTAATCCATTTTCATTTGACCGGGTTTAGAGTGCCCAATTAACAGTTTTAAACTAAATTAAAAGGTTATATTATCTATGCAATTTGCAAAGTTAAGAACCTAATTGAAAACATCCAAAATGTTCAAGGACCCATTTTTGTAATTATGGAATCTGGTCTACACAATTAAAAAGTGTGAAATCAATTTGGAACATTATATTTGCAAATCAAAAACCTTTGGGACAGAAATGAATATATTCAAATGTCTAGGGACCACTGTGCAATAAATCCAAAACTGACCATTGTTGCTTATCGCGCTTTTGCAATGAAGGTGGTGAGACGGAGGTGGCGAAAGAGGCGACAAAGGCAAAAATAAGAAGAAGACAACAAGCAGGAAGAAACAAAAGCGACAACGAGAATGAGGTAACGATGAGACAGAGACGAGAAGGAGGCAGAGATTTCTGTCGACGGAGGAGGAGATAGATGTGGTTAGGAGGCAAGGAATTTGGTTTTGTGTTGAAGAAATCCTTCTATGGACGCTCCAAATCCTTTGCTTCTTCTCCATAAACCAAATCCACCGGTCTATGAAAATTTTTAATTAAAAAAACTTTTGTATTAACCACAACAATGAAACCGTCAATTATATATGTATATAAATATTTAGTTAGTTTTTAGTCAATTTAGTCATTGTTAGAAGCAAACCAAAAACATGGGCAGGAAAGACAATTTGGTTGGAGAAAGTGTCCAAGTAGCATAAAGTGACCCAACATGTAATTACAAACTCCAAAAGTCTCTTATTGTGTAATATTTTCTTTTTAAATATCTTTCTTGGTCACTTTATGCTACTGAAGTACTTTTTCTAACTAAACCACAAACTTCCCAACTTTTTCCATTCGTTTTGGTTCTCAACTCTATGCTAAGGAGAATTCAAAGGAAAGTCAAGTTTGTTACTTATATAAGTTTAGATTCTTCTGGATAGAGTTAGACATGTTGTTTGAATTTGTATACAAGAAGTACAAGATTTGGTGGTTAAAAGGAAACATAATTAGTTGTGGATGGTTGTTTTCTTGTTATGTATTGTGTTGTACACTTGAGATGTTTTTGGGTATGTTGTACATATGTGGTTTTACTCTCAACTAAATAAACCGTGAGACACTATTGTTTCTAAGTAAACAAACTTCATGTTACATTTGTGTTTTTATGTACATTATGTTCGAGTATATTGGGTGATCACATGAATGTGTACATAATGTCAGTGTACACGTGTACATGTGAAAGAGAGACATTTGTCTTTGTAGGTATAAGGAATAGGAAGTATAGTTTACGTGAATGAAGAGGGTTCTCATTTTCATGAATGTTAGAACACTTCTTTTTATGTTGTTTTCAGTGAAGGGAGGGAAGGAGACACATCAAATGCTACTATAAGAATCTTAGGTTTCCTCCAACCTTCTAAATCTAAGGTGGTTGGTCTGTTATAGCAAGTTATCTATCAACTGATTTGTCTCGCCTCGTCTAAATCACTACTGGATGTCTTGAAAAGATAGAATAAAAGCTGGTGCTAGTCCTGAAGACGAAGGCTTATTTTAGATCTTGATATTGTGTTTATATGTCTCTGTGATGTACAATTGTTGGTGTACTGATATGTTGTATTTTTGACAAGTTTTACACATGTTTTCTAAAGTGTTTTCAGGTCTTTATCGAGTCAATTTAGTTCTTTTTGAGTCATTATAGGTCTGGAGTAGGTTAAGCGTCTCTAGGTGAGACACATGAAGAAAAGTATGCAAATTAGTGTTTTTTTTACGTATAAAACGACCGGAGCAACCTGACGAGTGCTCCCGAGTGAATGGAACAACCGTCTGCCTGCTCCCGCGGCAGAGATTCTTAAGAAAATTTCTAATATTTTGGGATTTGCCCTAATCATCCCTATTTTATCTCCTGCAGCCGCCAGAGACCTGAGATATATATATTTTCCGATTTCTATTATTTTTCTAAGTGACTTTTACACAAGAAACCAGACTCTAGATTTGTCTTTGGCAATTTTTAACCTAGAGGGAGAAGGATCTCTACATCCTTGGGAGAAAATTTCTAAACCCTCTTTGTTTATCATTATTGATTCAAACATGTTTTCTTCATCTTTGATCTCTGTGTTTTCTTGTGTTATGGCTGAGTGGTCGGCTTGCTTAGTCTTGGGTGTTAGGGTGTTAGATCTGTGAGCTAAACATAAATAAGTTAATCAATTGATTGTCTTCATTCATAACTGCTCTTATTGCTTGCATTAATCTGATCATTTAATGTATGAACTTGGGTTTAATTTATTCACTAACCGAGTCATAGATAAATTGACAAGATATGAATGAGCTTGCATCCCTAATCAGAGAAAGTAGATATTAGGGTGTTAACGGACTTGATCTCTAATGCTTGTGGTCGTGCTTCAGCTCAAACGAGAGTTTAGGACTGTTGGGGTCGATCCACAAAGGGAGCAGCACCACGAAAGTGGGTGTTCTACCTTGAGTGATCCGAATTCTAGACTTACACTTAACTACACTTGAATATTTTTTGGCTCACGCTTGTTTAACACCCAATCAAACCACCCTAGGCTAGCATCTTTATAACCTGAACTGAAACCACCTTGCTCTCTGTTTCTTGCTCTCTGCGAATTTTCAGTTTAGAACACTCAATTTTTTTATCTTGAAATTGAACACATAAAAATCAAGTGTAACCATTGGTCTTTATGAATTCGATCCTAAAGTGCTACATCGACATACCATTCGATTGTGGTAGTGTGCACATTAGGTTAATTGGTGTGCGTATACACGTAATATCATATACACATGTACAATCGTTTGTCTACACATGTACAACAATATATATTATTGGTGTACATATATGCTTGAACAATTTTTCACTGATAAGTTCAAACTCATAAACCCAAATATTTCAAATCAAGCAGCTTTGATACTTCTTAGTGGCAAAATACATCCACTTTCATGGATAGACTAATCTAAAAACGAAGCACTAAACCGAAATGAAGAAATTGAAAATGGACACTGAAAACCGGTGTCAAAAGACTTCCACTTTCACTAATGGACGCTGATACGTTTGTGTATAAAAAAGACTTTTATTTTCATGAATAAAGACTGATAGGTTTTGGTTCACAAGAAAGTTAAAGATGGACACTGTAAGCTGGTGTACAAAGAAAGATTAACAATGTTTTGGCGTTGCAATAAATAATAGCATTTATTAAAATTTATGTGTATATGATGTACACGATGATTGACTGTCCATGTGTACACGATCTTGGCTTAACATGTACATAGTTTAAAAATGTGTACACATATTACAAACATCATATTCAACTAATCAACAATAAGTGTAATTCACAAAGAGATGTATGTTCATTCGAAAATTACAAATTGTTAGACTTTCAACATGAGACATAGCGTAAGAACAACCGAAGTTGTTGTTCCATCACAAGCTAATTAGTTTTGAAAGCAGCTTGTTTCACTATCTTAGTTCCAATGTTCTCAATTAGATTCTCAAGCTCAATCTAACCAAAGAACACAACAAATTCTCAAAATCTAATAAAGCAAAAATAAGTAGAAAAGAACAAAGGCTACCACAGTAAGAGACACTACAAGAAAACTCGGCCATTACTAGGACGGGTATTCCTCGTAACTTCCTAGTAAATGGCCATTTACTAGGAAATTACGAGGAAACACGTTTCCTCGAAACACGTTCATCGTAAAGCATGTTTCCTCGTAAAGTCGTAGTTAATTTACGAGGAAACGTTTCCTCGTAAAGTCCTGGGTCAGGTTTCCTCGTAAGCTCCTCGCAGCATTTCCTCGTAACATCGTAGTAAGGTTTTCCTCGTAAGATCGTAGTAAAACCTTACGAGGAACGTACTAGGAAATGTTACGAGGATTTTACTTGGAACCCTTACGAGGATTTTGCTTCGAAATGGTTTTTTCCCTATTAAAAAAAATTAATTATAAATATAATTCTTTTATTTTTTAAAAATTAAAAAAAAATCAAATTATAAATAAAAACTAAAAAAAATATTTTATAAATAACTAAATAATATACAGAAAGTTTTAAAATTCATAATATACAATTAAAATAAAAAAACTACGGATGGTGGTCGTGAAATTGCTGAACGAAGTCGTCCTGGCTCGGGAAATCTTGTCCGTAGTTGGTGGCCGGCTGTGACTGTGATGGTGGAATCTCTCCGCCTTCCCGTCTCTGACACAACATCTCCTCCAAATGCGGGTTTCCAACCGCCATAATGTCAAGGACATTGGTGAGAGAAGTGACATGCTGGGTGAGCGAAGACAGCTCCGAGCGCAGCTGAGCATTGACATCGTGCTGCTCCTGATGATAAGACGATGTCGCTGCAGGGACATCGTTAACCGAGCCAATCCCGATGACACGCCCCTTTTTCCTAGGGGCGACCTGTAATTAAAAATATTAATAACATTAAGGAAAAATTTTAAAAAATATTTAAAATTAATAGTAAAACAAAATTATTTACCTCCTCGTAAATCTTATCCACTTCAATAGTGGATAATATGACTGGAGTCCCAGCCTGCTGAGTCAACTGGGTCTGGCGTTCGTCAACTCGGGCAACAACCTCGTTGTAGATCCGCTCGGAAGCAGGATCTACAAACTGCCCAGCCTTGTTCCGGTGGGTCCTCTCGTATAGGTCTTTCAGAGACGGAAGAACTCCTGTCTCCTTAGCCTGAAATTAATTTATAAAATTAAATATTAATTTGGAATATTTAAATAAAATATAAATAGTTATTAAAAATCATTTTACCATGTCTAGACGAATTCCCGCGTGAGGTTTTCGACCAGTGGTGTGAAGAACCTTGGTGTTGCCATGCTTGTCTTTGGTCATGCGGTTTCCGGAGTTTGTGTTGGAGGTTCTGACCGAGTCCGGCAACCCCCAATAGCTGATGAGGCCATCCCACACCGTGGTTGTGAGGCAATCGGGTTTCCCGGCCTCGTAACCATCCACCTGATTTAAAAAAATAGAATTAATTAAAGTATATAATATTTTTAAAACTATATATATATTATAATTTATAAATCTATACCTGGTAGTCGCCCTTCCAGTTGTAGACCATGTCGAGCAATCGTGCTCTTGCCTTGGCCTCAAACTCCTTCTTCACCCGCTAGTGAATCCCAATAGACCAACGATACTTTTGCTGTAACAAGGTAAAATAAAAAACGGATTAGTTCAATAATATTAATAATTTTAAATAATTAAAAAATAAATTAACTAATTAAACTTACAGCGAATGATTTGAACCACGTCTTTTTTGTGTGGCTCGCCGTCATCTTCCAGTTTGGAGCTGGATCGGGAAAGTATCCCTTAATGCAGTCCGAGACGCTAGATCCGACACAATTGTCAACACCAAACCTGGAAAGACACAAAATAAATCATTAATTAGATTAATTTCTAAATATTTTGTTAATTAAGAAATAAATTAAAAAAACTTTTTTAAAATTAAAACATACCATAATATGTTTCGGCCGTCCCGTCGGATAGGGTCTAGCTCTGCGAGCCCTTCTCTGCCTGGAAGGGCCAAAATATCCTCCACCGTGTACACCGCAAAGGGTGCGTTCGGCGGCACATCCAAATCGGGATGAACCCCGACCGGTGGAGGAGGAGGATGAGGAGGATGTGGTTCCCGGGACGCCGTAGAAGCTCCCTGAGTCTCGGGAATCGAAGATGAACTGGGAGCTGACGAAGATGAACCCGGAGCATCCTGACGCCCAAACATGTCTCCGTAGTGACTCCCCTCGAGAGACGACGTCCTCCTACCGGCAGCCTTAGCAAGCTTGCTCTGTCTAGGCATCTATATTTAAAAAAAAAAAATCAAAACACTAATTCCCCGTATAATTTAAAAAAACACTAAATAAAAGTAAACGAACATAATCTAAATTCCCTAAACTAACCACCTAATCTAAATTTCCTAAACTAACCACCTAATCTAAATTCCCTAATCTAATCACCTAACTACGAATTAGAGAGTACCTTTAGAGGATTTAGAGAGAAGATTACTAGCAAATGAGAAAATGGATTGCTCGAGTATATATAAGGAATTTGGTTTCCTCGTAAAGCCCTAGTAAGTATACTAGGACCTTACGAGGAAATAGATATGCCCGTGTTTCTATTTCCTCGTAAGGTCCTGGTAAGCTTGTTACTAGGGCTTTACGAGGAAAAGCTTTTACGAGGAAATTGCTATGCCCGTGTTTTTTTTCCTCGTAAAGCCCTAGTAAAGGTTACTAGGACCTTACGAGGAAATAGATATGCCCGTGTTTTCTTTTACTAGGGTTTTACGAGGAAAGGGTTTATAAATCCCTAAACTCGAAACCCCAAACCCCAAACCACAACTTCCTTAACTTATAACCTCTTCTACCACCAAACTCCTAACCTCTTCTACACATAAACCCCAAACCCCAAATGCAAATTGATTTTGTGATTAAACAAACTTAAAACATATATAATCCAAATTCATTTTTGTGATTAAAAAAACTTATAAACATACATAATTCATTCGGATACATTGTCGTCATCTGTTGAAACATCATCATTTTCTAAAAACTCGTCGTCTACACCTTCGTCCGTTGAGTGATCAGGAACATCTTCGTATTCACGATTATGCGGATCAATGAGTAAGAACTCATCAATTTCTGCTTCAGCTACCTCGATCTCATTGGTGTTTTCTTCTTGTAATGGTGGTTCATCTCCAGCGATTATTCGTCCTCGAGGTGTAACTTTGATAACAGCTAACCAGTTTATTCCCGAGGTAGTAATCCGAGGGTATGTAATGAAGCAAACTTGATCTGCTTGGGAAGCTAATATGAAAGGCTCGAACTTGTTGTACCTACGTAAATAAAAATCATTATGAAAAATTTAATTAATACTGAAAACCTGGATATTAAAAAAAAAAGAATTTACCTTCGTCCACCATTGACATCAACTACACCGTTCTTGTTAATCCAAACACCTCTGTTTACGACGGGGTCATACCACTCACACTTGAAGATAACGCATTTCAAACCCATACCCGGGAATTGAACTTCATAAATCTCCTGCAAGATCCCGTAGAAATATGTTTCGCCTTTCACACATATTCCATAATTACTTGTCGCCCGGTGTCTACCATAGTCATAGGTATGAAAAGTATAGCCTCGGGTGAAATACATCGACAATGTAGTGACCTTTGCAACTGGACCTTGAAGTAATTCGCGAAACCATGCGGGATACTCAGGATCGTCATAATCAACCTGCAACAAAAAAGTTAAATAATTAGACATTAAACTTACTTTGCTAATGTATGCATACAATTTAAGTAATAAATAAATACCTGTTTCCTCAACCACTTGATAAAGTGTTGATCTTTCCTTTTGTCTAACTCAGTTGTCGATATACCAGGTATTGCTTCCTCGACTTGAGTCTCAAATTGACTGTAAAATCATATATGTTATGTATTATATTTAATATTGAAATATATATATATATATATATATATATATATATATATATATGTATGTTTATATATTTACCTTTCAAAATAAGCGATCAATGGATGCTCGCAATTAAGAAGAATATAAAGGTGTGCACTATGGACGTCTTCATCACTCGACCACCAAACCTCTTTCAATTTCCCACTCAATCGCCCAATTTGACAAAAGATGTCTGGAACATCGTCTTCCATATATGTCGGCACGACACCACCATCATAATATCTTCTTGGAGCTCGTTTCCTTGTACGTACTTTCGGTGCAAAGTAGTACGAAGTGAAATGTGATGTTTCTTCCGTCAAACTTCCCGCCACAATAGAACCTTCAACTGTTGCTAGGTTTTTGGCTTTTCCTTTCAAAGTTTTCATGGCCCTTTCATACTGATACATCCATCCATAATGCACGGGTCCACGAAGTAATGCCTCATACGGGAGGTGGACAACTAGGTGTTCCATGATGTCGAAAAAGGTTGGCGGGAATATTTTCTCCAAGTTGCAAATTAAGACGGGGATGTTTTCATGAAGTTGTTGGACAACTTCCACTTTAAGAGTGCGGGTGCTCAGATCCCTAAAAAATGCTCCAATTCCTTATATATATACGAAAACAAAAATTATCCATATTAGTATATATATATATATATATATATAGAAATAAATTAATAATGTCATTGGATTATATTAATTAATTACCTGAAAGTGCTTCATGTACTTTTGCCGGTAGTAGCTCCGCAAACGCAAAGGGAAGTAGTCACTGCATAAAGACATGACAATCATGGCTCTTCATCCCGGAGAACTTTTGCCCTTTCTCAACACATCTTGAGAGATTTGAAACATACCCATCGGGGAACTTCACTTCTGAAGCCACCCAGTTGAACAACGCAGACTTTTTTTCTGATGACAGTCTGAAAATTGGAACTGGAACTTGCCCATTGCTTTTTATATGTAGCTCACTCCTTGAGCAGATATCGGGTAAGTCCAACCTTGATTTTACGTTGTCTTCCGTCTTCCCTGGGGCATTCAATATAGTGTTCATGATGTTCTCAAAAAAGTTCTTCTCTATATGCATCACATCGAGGTTGTGGCGCAAAAGAAGATCTTTCCAATATGGCAATTCCCAAAATATACTCTTTTTGTGCCAATTGTGCTGAACACCATAATAATCAGGCATATTACTGGGAACATGCCAATTCCCACCACGAGGAGCTATTTCTAGAGCACCGTAGTAATCGATTTGCGCTTCGATTTGTTCTCCAGTTAAATATGGAGGAGGAGTGTCCCTGACAACCCTTTTGTGCCTGAACAATTTCTTGTTTCTTCGGTATGGGTGGTAAACCGGAAGAAATCGACGGTGACAATCGAACCAACTAGTCTTCCTACCATGCTTCAACTGAAATGCATCTGTCATTCCATTACAATATGGACAAGCTAATCTCCCATGTGTAGTCCACCCAGACAACATACCATATGCAGGAAAGTCACTTATGGTCCACAAAGCATCGCTCGCATCGTAAAGTTTGTTTTCGTTGAACAATCATATGTCCTCACCCCTGTTGACCACAAATCTTTCAACTCTTTTATCAGTGGTTGTAGAAAAACGTCGAGAGATCTTTTTGGATGTTTTGGACCAGGTATTAATATGGTCATGAATAAAAACTCTCGTCGCATGCACATCTCCGGTGGCAAGTTATACGGTGTAAGAAAGACCGGCCACAATGAATATTGTCTCCCAGACATTCCAAATGGACTAAATCCATCAGTGCATAATCCAAGATACACATTCCGGCTATTGCTAGTGAAATGTGGATGTACATTGTTAAAATGTTTCCATGCTCTTGCATCTGATGGATGAGTCATCTCTCCATCCGTCTGAGTATGCTCGGCGTGCCATCTCATCCCTCCAGCTGTCTCCTCAGATTGGTACAATCTTTTCAATCTGTCTGTGATTGGTAGGTACCACATCCTTTGGTACGGTACCCTATTTCGCCATCGACCTTGCGGTTTGAATCGTGGCTTCTTACAAAATCGACATTCTTCTAACTTCTCATCATCTCCCCAGTAAATCATGCAGTTGTCGATGCAAACGTCTATCATCTCCGAGGGCAACCCAAGACTATATACCAATTTCTGAATCTGATAATAAGATTCAGCAGACACATTGTCTTCTGGCAAATACTCTTTAAACAAGTCTGCCCATGCATCCATACAATTTTCAGGTAGATTGTGATTGGTTTTAATACTCATCATTCTAGCAGCCAACGACAATTTAGACAGACCTTCTCTACAACCACTGTAAATTGGCTCATTCGCAGCATCTAACATTTCATAAAACTTTTTTGCATCTAAGTTAGGTTCTTCAACTTCACCATCATCATGAGTTACAAAGGCATCACCTACCATATCATGAACCTTATCACAATCTACCATTTGTTCCTCTTGGTGATGATAGCTATTACTTCTGCTACCTTCTTTACGCAAATGCTCAACCGGTTCAATCTGAAAATTGCTATTACTACTGCTACCTTCATTCCTACAACTAGCATCTTCTCCATGTTGATACCAAATATAATAATATGGCATGAAACCTCTATTTATTAAATGCTTCCAAACATTTTCACGAGGGCCTAATTTGGTATTGCAACATTTCCGACAAGGACATAACATCTTACCACTTTCCTGCGTGAGTGGTGTCGAATCTGCTTGATGCATAAACGTCTCCAACCCTTCGAGAAATTCTTTCGTCACCCTCCCGTTATTATCTCTGTGTGAATACATCCACTTTCGCAACTCGAAAATATTTCCCGGACCGGACATTTTTTTTGTGTTTGATTAAGCTTATAGCTGATTTTTTTTGGTGTGTTTCAAATGAATCACATATGGTGGTATTTATAGGAATTTTCGAATCTGAGAATTTACTAGGAAATTGCTAGGAAAAGTAAGTACAAAACACGATTTTGATTTAAATTTGATATTTTCTATCCATTTCCTCTTAATTTCGTAGTAACAAAACCTTTCCTCCTAATTTCGTAGTAAAGAGTTACTAGGATTTTACGAGGAGAAGTGTTACTATGAGTTTACGAGGAAAATGACGTTTTCCTCGTAATAGCCACGTAAGGTTACTTCAATTTTACGAGGAAACCTTTTTCTCGTAAGATTACGAGCACTTTACGAGGAAAACAGGTTTCCTCGTAAAATCGAAGTAACATCGTAGTAATTTTACGAGGAAATATTTTCCTAGTAAATTTTCCTAGTAAAAGCTTAGTTTTCTTGTAGTGAGACTACCACCATTCACTTTCTAGAAACTATTTACTTTGAAGAACCTAGCAGTAGCTCCTAAAATTTTTCTTCTCAAGCCAAAATCCAACATCATGTAAAATAAAAAGAACAATAATCCTCACCTACAATACTCTCATTATATACAAATAAAAATCTAAAAATTTATAATAATTAGCATCTGACAAAACAAAACCCATCCACAAGAACCACAAACTTCAAACTAGCCGTAAAGTGAAGCATATACCAACAAACTAAATTCATCATGTTCAGAATTAAAGTTGCCATAAACTTAGAAATGATTTAGCTTTGCTCCACAATTATTTCACATGATAATTTACAAATGGCCAAAGCAAATTACAAAAAAGACTGAAACTTTGCCTTCTAAAACCGTAATAACCTTCGGACAGACAACAACACCGCGAGGCTTATGACAGTTTAGTTATGTCCAATTCAGAAAAAGAGAATTGAGTGTAAAATTGTGAGGTAGAAGATGAGGCGATGAGGATGAATTTCTTGGCGGTGTCCCATGTGAAGACCTGGTTGTAGAGGAACCTTAATATTTTGACGGTGTCCCATGTGAAAGCGGTGTGGTGGATAAATTTCTTGATTTCTAAAGTTTGGTCCATGGTAGGTGATGGTCTCCTAAATCTTCTTTGTTTGCCGTTGTATATGTGTCGTCGTCTACGTCAAAGCTGCCACCGTTGACGACGCTGTCATATATGCCACCATTATAATACCATCGGAGATGCAACTTGCAATATCTCAAAAGTTAGATCGAGTAATAAAGATAATGATTAAATACAAACTTTGTTACAAAAAAAAATCTAAAGAAGCAAATTTCAATTTAGAAAAATGAAAAATCTGGGTGAAGAAGAAACAGAGAATTTGGGAGAAAGAAGACAAAGAATAAAATAAAAGGACTCACTTTGTCTATGATTTATCTTGACCATTAGATTAAAAAAAAAAGAAATAAAGGGTTATAGTTAAATCCCGCCAAAAAATGTAAGAGATGTTGCATTTAGTGATCGTATAGCACTTGGTTACAAAGTTATTTAGTTAGTTTTTAAATAGAAAGTGAGTTTGATTTGACAAAACTACCTTAGGATGAAAACTGTCTTATAACAGATAATAAAGTAGGAAAGTGACCGTGGATGTAAATATTTCTTGTTTCTTTTTACTTTTTCAAAAATTAAAAATTAACACACATCAATAATTCAAAAATTAAAAATTATCTTTTCATTGATTAATAGTTAGTAATAAAAAGAAAAGCAAGATCTACGTTTTTTGTTGTAGAAACAGAGTCATTTTAAAAAAAAATACGAGGTCACAATTTATATTCCTTGGTACTCAATCTCCATCTCCACTTTCATCCTCCAACAAGCACTGCATCAAGAGGAGGATTAGAAACGGAGCTGAAACCATAGATAAAACAGTGGCCAAGAGAGTTGTTGTTGCTCTGTGCAGATCAATCACCGTCTCAGCCGTGATTGAAGGCAGACAAGGTGATTGACGAGAGATGGGGAAACGATTGCGCCAGCTCATGGACGAGCTATGGAGGAAGTTCTTCTCAGTCATATTTTGAGGGTGACCCGACCCTATGTGTGATTTTGGTGTTCCTGATGCTAAACTAGCTACCATTTTAGTCGTTTAATCAACTTGCTGAATTGGTTGTATCGTTGGCCATAAACTCATGCCTTGTGGCTACACCATCAAAGTTTGATTACATTCACAAATGATGATTTAACTATAGTTATTTGTGCATTTCTGGAAAACGAAGATTAAGATGAATGCAAGGTATTAGTAAATAAAACATATGAGGAAGTGATAAGCACGTTGCCAAGATCAGTAAATATTGTAGTTAGAGATGTGGGAAGCTACAACATGTATAAAAAATCACAATTAAAATTTGGTTTCTTATTTTATTGAAAAGAAAGTAGTCATTTATGTGTGTGTGTGTTTTGTAAGACTACAATAATAAAGTAACACAACTAAAAGACTATAGAAACAACAAAACAGGGTTTTAGTCATGGAGTTCAACATGGTTAAGGGAGATAAAGTTGAGAAGTTGGAAAAAGAAGTTACTATTAGACATAATTGTTTTCAAATATGATGGTGGAATAGATGCTAAGTTTGCGTTCACCACATCTGAGAGAGCTGAATTTACAAGTTTCTAATCCTGTTTTCTGAGTATAAGGCAATATGCAAGTGTGTTCTTTTGAGAATATGGTGGTTTAAGCGGGTTTCAAGTGCAGGTTATATTTTAACCGTGGACACCGTATTGTATTATTTATCGTTGGAAAATTTAAAATTTCTCTTATTAATATCCAATTTCATAAAAGGTGTGTTACAATTTCCTTTATTTTTTTGCATGTGGACACCGTTTTTACACTGTTCAAGTGTACAAAAAATAGTTTTGTACACATGTACACATAAAAGACGTGTACACATGTACACATAATAGACGTGTACACATGTACACATAATAGACGTGTACAACAAAATATCCAAATGAGCACTTACCACCATACAATGACCACCTAGAAAATTAAAAACCTAGTATACAAAAGATCCAAATGAGCACTTTACCACGATACAATGACCACCTAGACAATTACAAAGTTAATATGCACATTTGCGTGTTTCAACTGTGTACGAGAAAACTATATCCAGATGTACATCGTTTTGACGTGATCCACATGTACACTATTAAGGGTTATCTACATGTACACCTTAAAAGTCGAATTTGAAGTAGTACCATTATTCAAACTTTAAAATCAACCTACCAACCACAAAGGCCCTTTGCAACCTCAAATCGTAGTGGCGCTTAGTGTCCTGTTTGTATCATTTCCTTTGATCTCCATGCAAATATAATTTCCTTTTTTCCAGACATAGAACTAATCACACTAAAAACTTCACAAGTCCAAGATTGCTCTTTGAACTGCAAGGATATATATGAAATTCTTTAAACAAGGTAAGATAATATCATTACAAACAATAGTCATACGCTGCAAATCATAAAAAAAGAAACAAGCTTTATGCCAACAAGTGTCACAAAGAAGAAAGGTCAACAATTTAGAAACTGTACAACTAAAAGCACTTTAAACAAAATGTCTAAAAAAAGTTTTAGGACAAAAAGCTTATGACTTTTCCCACATATGACATCTCAAAACTCAAAGTTTTCTTGGTACACATAAGACTCGAACTTTCACCATGGATCACTTACACAGTAATCAAATGCCAAAAGGCTATAATTTCCAGTTCACTAAAACCCAACACTCAATAAGCCACACATATGTTCAATTGATCACAGAGATAAATAATTACAAGTATGTGATTGTGGAAGCTAGAATATGGAGGAAATTGATCAAAAAGTTCTCTTTTCTCAGTTTGTGAACTAATTGTCGCAGTCCTAGGTTGTTATTTGAAAATTAGAGACCGTTTATCATTGATGTGCAACAGATAGATGTTACCTAGTACCTATAAACAGAACAGCGTAAAAGGAAGAAGAAGCGATTGAAAGTACCTTCTTTACTTCTTCTTTGTGAATCCTGACGTGAACATAAGAATGAAAATAATCAACATCAAAGTCGGTGTAAGGTGAAGGAGATTCCAGAGTCTCCAGCAACTTTTTATCGCCTAGCTAATCGGAATCACTAACCTCATTAGCGATTATTATCATACTTATAACGAAGATTCTCGACATTTTCCTCCACCGTAACTAAATCTTCTCCCCATAAATCAATAAATTGACTAAAACATCTCCAATAAATTCCCCTGCCCATACAACCACCACCTCCGTCGCTGCGACCTTCTTCACCATTGTACTACTGACGTTAGAGCTAGGCTTCAATGGTGAAAAACACTGATATAAAAAAGAGCTTGGGTGATTGGTTTGTGTTGTGGGGGAAAGGAAAGAGAGGTAAAGAAGACGACAATGAAGAAAATAAGAAAGAAGAAGAGAAATAGAGATGATATTGATTTAATTTTTATTTTAATTTTTTGGAAAGAGAAAAAATCTACAGATAAAGATGAGGGATAGCAACGACATAGACTTTTAATTTGGTCTGTTTTAACTAATAAATTTAATTGAAAATGAAATAAAGTTAGAGAAAGTGTCTGAGCAGTATTAAGTAACCGAGAGTATTATTAATAAGTTTAAAAGTGACATTGAGTGTAAATCTTTCTATAATAAATTGCATGAAAACCTATTGAGTAGGGTTAGGATAATCGGATAAATTCATAGTTAGTGGAAGTTCCATGGTTTACAAACAGATGCAAAAAAAAAAAAAAAACAGAATCCTCCTTTGCCAGCTTCTCGTTGCTATGCTTACACTAAATATATAATCTCTAAACCTTTTACGGTTTAAGCCTACGTCAAAGGTATCACAACTTTTTTTTTTTTTGGTCAACAGTCAAAGGTATCACAACTTAAAAGAGCAAAGTTGCTTATAGAGAGGCCTAAAAGCATAAGCATTTTCCTCTGTATCTATCTTTCTATATATAAACAGGCGAGACACACATGCAGTTTCCTACACTGTTCAATATGGTCATAACTCTGTTTTTCTTCTTTAATTTGATTTACAACATGTTAAAACTGTCCTTTAGAAGTAAAGATAGAAACCTGAGATAGAAAGATTTAGATATAAGTTCCTGAGAGATAAGAGTGGGAGTAGTTCTTGTTATGCTTTGAGGAGAGTCACTAGTACATTGAATCCCCTGATGCCTAACAATCTTGATTTTCCTTCTTTCGGATATTTGTAGAATCCAAGCACCAAATCATTACATATGAGAAAGAAAACATTGTACATATACCGGTATAAGAATTTATCGGATCACAAAGCTTCTCTACCGAGAAAATGAGAACAGCATGCAAAGAAAGTAGAGAAGAAATGATGATTTTTTTTTTCCAATGTTGCAGTATAAAAGTCGGCAGAGACCGTGCAGTGGAATATGTAATAATATTTTATATTCTTATATGACCTATGTGTCTATCGGTTTAATAAAAATATCAAGTTTATATTGTGAATTTAGATTCTAATATTAATGACGACACCGTGATGAATTAGTTTCGATTAAAGAAATTAGAATCCGGGTGTATTGATATACCTCTCATTTACCTTAATTTATGAATATCCTTCATCCTATGATCATAAAGATATAATTTACATTTATGTATTATATTGTTAGTTGTGGTTACGAGTGAAGGCTTGTGTTGATTTATGACACATATTTTATTAATATAAATAAGAATAGTGTCTTCCCTTATTTGACTATCACAAAAACTCTCTTATAACCACATAATAGAATCAAAGGAGAGTATGGAAAAATTTAGAATCTTATTCATTAAAGAATCACTAAAGGGAAAAAGTTCTAAGCGAAGAGAAGTCAATCAACATAACTTTCAAAATCAAGGTTTGTATTCTTCTTCTTCTCTAAAAAAATATTAAGGTTGAATTAATTTAAATCTAGAATATAATCTTGGGTAGATTTTATAACTGAAATCATAAAAATCAATCTTACATTTTGATATCAGAGCCAAACTTGATTTTATTAATTTACCAAATTAGTCGCATGATACATAGTGTTTTAAACTATTGCTTAACTGTTAAAGTGTCTGGAATTTGTTTTGATGCGCTTATGAACATGTACGCTTTCACCGTTTTAATGTGTGTTCATAATCTATGTTAAAAAAACACCGTAATCAAATGGAGTCATTGTGTAGAATAATGGTTTAGTCATTTATTAAGGAAAGAAAAAGAAAATTGGCCACTGTAGAATGCATAAAGCTGACTCCGTATGTGTTCTGGAAACCTAAGAGATCTTTGCACGAATTTAGTTTATGTATTCATTAAAAGTCATGATAGTTATATGAGTGCATTATGGAATAATTGTTTGTGTGATAAACACAACGATTCATGCATGTTTCTTTTGGAAGATTAAGAATAGATTAATTAAAGGGGCTGTTGTTGATTCGTATGCATGAATTGAACGTGTGCATTCTCAACAACCCAGAATGTTTTGTTTTTATGTGCATGTATAAAAGATTCTGGAAAATAAATGATAGCATGCATGTACTTTTTTTTTTGTGACGGTTACCGATTTGTTGACAAGTCACAATTAATATTTTGGAAGTTGTGAAATTATGAAAAGTCACCATAAAGCAATGTCTAAACACTTATTCCCTCTGTTTCATTGTTATAAGTTTCACTTTAGTTTTTTCCACACCGATTAAAAAATAATTAATTTTACATTAAAAAAATAATTATCTATACATCTACCCATATTTCAACCAATAGAAAAATAAATTACAATATAAATTTAATAAATTCTGCATCGGAATTCAAAAACGATAATTAATTTGTAATAAAAAAACTCTAAAACAACACTTAATATGAAACGGAGAGAATATGTACTATACATGACTGATTAATTGATGATATTTGAATATCTTCATAATCATTGCTGGTGTTTTATAATCGACCAAAATACCACAATGAATTTATGTGAAATATCACATGATTTATAGTTTAATTGCCTCCGCTGTATGGATTATATGCTTATAAAGTATGAACACAATTCTATCATTAGTTTAAAATGTTTCCGCTGCATTTTAATAATATGTAAATTGTGTTATGAAATATTAACGCATTATAGAATAATATGTTATAGAATATTAACATAATATTAAGATAAATGTACCTATTAGTGTTTTAATGTTTATATAGTTTATAACACGTTACTCACCAAAGTAATATTGTTATTTATTTATAAACATTAAAATTAATAATAGTATGATTGATCATGGTTAGAGATAGATGTTATAAATGACATTAAAATTTTAATGATCAATTATTTTATTTTATATATTCTAGGAGATCAACCAAAAGTGGATCATTGAATATAGTTAATAATATGAAACTGATTAGTTATTTTATTTTACTATAGTTGATAATATTTATACCTAAATGTAGGATACTATTTGACTAGATTTTTTAAAATGATTAATCATTAAAGAGTATTTAGCATCACTAAAACTATTTGTATTTAAGTATTGACCAAAAGTTGCTTAAATACAAACTTAAAAATTTATATTAAATTTAGAATTTGTAGTAAAGCTTCAAAGCCGTAAAGGATAGGCATGTAAAGTTTGCAGCTTCATAAAAAAAATGTGTTTACATTTGTTAACTCTGTCGTAAAGTTAAATGCACTCAATTATGGCAAGCAGTCCGAAAATATCCGGTTTAGACTGGGTGTAATGACTTTGGACTTTGCCAAGTAAATGACGAGGAGCCCTTAACCATTACGAAAGATAGCTCAGAATGTGAAAAGTCTCGGTGTTTAAGAGATGAGAGCAATCTAATAGGATGGGTTTGAACTTAATGAGGTTGATGACGGTAGAAAAGATTAAGTCATTTATGCCTAAAACAGAGATTGATAAGGAATTTATAGAATAGATTTAAGGAGTGTTTATAGTCGGATTTGGTTGTAAGTTTATTGTGAAAGTCTCATAAATGAGCTAACTACGCAAATGTTTGACTGTTCTCAGCCAATTCATGATCATGTGATGCACATGTCTAATATGACCGCAAAGTTAAGGACCTTGGAAATTGAGGTTCATGAGCAGTTCATGGGTTCAATTCATTATGAACTCTGTACCTTTTGAGTTTAGTCAGTTTCAGGTGAATTACAACACCGGTAAAGTTAATGGAACGTTAGAGAATTAAAGGGTTATATTTATTCAAGAGGAGAGGAGATCAAGGAAGATGAAAAACCAAGTTGTTAACCTCATAGGTCTTGGAAGTACCAATAGCAGCAAAAGAATCCCAAGTAGAAAGGACAAAAGGAATAACAAACCTTTCTTAAAAGGACACGAAAGTCTAATCCGAAAGGAAATGAAGTGTTTCTTTTGCAATAAAACGAGACTCTTCAAAAACGATTGCCCTAAAAGAAAGATTTATTTTTGATAAGAAAGTAAACATTAAAGTTTTGTTTGCTATGAAAGGAATCTTGTTGAAATGTGTAGAAATTCTTAGTGGTTGAAAGTAGAGGCATTAAGCATAGCACATCTAATAAGAGATCTGTTTTCTTGTGGCATTAACGACTAGGTCATGTTTCCATGTAAAGAATTATGAGGTTGATAAAGAGATTAATTCTCCCTCAGTTGGATTCTAGTGACCTAGATGTATGCATAGACTGCATTAACGTAAATTAGACTAGATATGCAGCTACAAGAAGCACTCAGCTTCGTTAGTTAAGACACACCAATATGTGTGGCCCTTTCAACGCTCCTTCATGGAGTGGTGAAAAGTATTTCATCACCTTTATTGATGATTACTCATAGTATGGATATACTTATCTACTAAATGAAAAGTCTAAGTTTGTGGACGTCCTAGAACTGTTCATTAATTAGGTAGAAAAGAGTTATATAAGAAGGTTAAAGTAGTGAGATATGATAAAGATGGTGAATTTTGCAAAAAAATTCAATGAAAGTGGATAATGTCCTTGTTTGGTCCATTTGAAAGTGCATTTTTTCATAATACATTATGCCTGGTATTCCTCAGCAAAATAGTGTAGTTGAGAGGCGGAAACGTACTTTAATAAAGATGGTTATGAGCATATTAAGTAAATACTCTTTACCCCTTTCGTTGTAGGTATATGCATTAAGAAACATATATGCTGAACCAAGTTCCTAGTAAGGCAGTTCGTAAGATTCTTTATCAACTGTGAATGGGAAGGAAACCTATTTTGAAGCATCTTCTTGTATGGTTTTGCCTAGTATAAATAAGACTATATAACCCACATGAAAGGAAACTTGATCTTAGGACTGTCGATGGATTTTTTATTGGCTATCCTGGAAGAATCAAAAGGTAGAAATTTTATTGTTCTAACCAAAAGTACGAGAATAGTTTAATCAGTAATATTAGGTTCATTGAGAATGGTGAAACTAGTGGGAGTTGTTAACTGAAGGGTGGACATTAATGAAATTCGGGTTGTTCCTTCACCTGAAGTTGCACCTAAGGTAGTTTTTTCTACACAACCAAACAACATGAGGATGCATTAATCCCACTAGCTAAAAAACATAGTCGATGAACCTTTCACAATTCAAGTAGACAATAGTGAACCACAAGTAACTTTAAAGAGATCTGAAAGGGAAAGAAAATCTACCATATCAAATGACTATGTGGTTGCTATTGAAAGTGAATGTGGCTTAAACATTGTTAATGACCATACCTCATTCAAAAGGCCATGTAAACTGAAAATTCTGGAAAATTTTGATGCCGTAAAAGAAGAGATAAAATATGTGGGTTATAATGAAATTTTAGTACTTAGTATAGTTGCATGGTGGTTTTAATACTGTTGGTTGTAAATATGTTTTAAGATTAAATACGACTCAAAAGGTAACATTGAAAGATACAAGGCTTGCCTTGTTGCTAAAGGTTTCACCCAGAAAAGATGACATTAACTATAAAGAGACTTGCTCTTTAGTTTCAAAGAAGGTTCTTTTAGAATTTTTTTGGCAACTCATTATGATTTTGAGTTTCACCAGATGGATGTTCAATCGTCTCTCTGAATGGAGAGCTTGAGGAGGAAGTATATATGAACCAACATGAAGGTTACATGGCCGCATGAAAATAAAAATATGGTATGTAAGCTGAGACAGTCAATATATAGACTAAAAAAAGCTTCCAGACAATAGTATTTAAAGATTAATGATATCATCACTTTATATGGTTTTGTAGAGATGATCGTTGATCGATGTATCTACGTTAAGGTCAGTGGGAGCAGTTTTTGATACTAGTCTTATATGTTAATGTAATCATGATTGCAACAAATAATATAGGTATGTTACATTATGTAAAGTAGTATCTCTCTAAGACTTTGTAATGAAAGATATGTGTGAGACATCTTATGTGATCGGAATCGAAATCTTTCAAAATAAATCCCAAGGACTCTTGAGTTTGTCTTAGAAATGATATATCAGTAAGATCTTAGAGAGATATTAAATAAGTAAATAAAAATACTCCGTAGGAATAGCTCCAATTGAGAAGAGGAAAGTTCAGTAAAATGTAATGTTTTAGAATGAATTGGAGCGTAAAGAAAATAGAAAGATTTCCTAGACATCAGTGGTTTGGAGTTTGAATTATATTGAACAAGTATTCAGCTTGATATCAGTTTTGATATTGGAAAGTTAGGTCAATATGAAAGTAATCCTGAAACGAACCACTAGAACGCTGCAAAGAAAGGTTCTCTAGTACTTGCGAGACACCAATGAGAACATGCTTACATAAAAGAGATCCAATAAGTTAAAAGGTCATTGGATACTTAGATTCAGATTCTGTTGGATGCGTTGCTGGTTAAAATCAACGTTTGGCTTTTTGTTCCCATTAACTGAGTGAAAATTATAAATAAAAGTGGAAAGCAGTCTGTCATTGCTACTTCCACTATTAATGCTGAATTGTGGCATGCTTTGAGGCCACAGTTCATGAATAGTGGCTACAAAAATTTATCTCATGCCTTTCGATTTTCGACATTAATTATAGCCAAGTCGTTGAGAGTTTATGGTGATTATTTCGCAGTTGCATTCTTTTGAAAAGATGACAAGTATAGGAATGGTGTTAAACACATTAAGTTAAAGTAATTGTCTATTAAAGAAGAAGCTTAGAAACATAGAGTGTTATTCGAACACATAAGAAATGATATAATGATAGTGGATCCACAAACTAAAGGTTTACCACCCAAAGTGTTCGATGGCCATTTAGAACGTATTTGACACCTAGAAATTCACTTAAAGTTAGTTTCTGATTTAGTAAATATGTTATTATTAAAGGATATGTATACACTTAAAGTTCAAAGATAACACATGGTAAAGTTTTGAGAACAAAGGTTCTTCTCATGTAAAGAGAATGTAAAGTTCAAATTGATTCGTGATACATGAAAGGGAGTATGTCGATTAAATGATATACAACTGCCATGATTCGATCATTTCTAATTTTAGAAAAGATCAGGTGAACTTGATATAAAAGCACGCAATATTGATAATAGACCATTAAGGTGACACAAAGGCCAAGTGGGAGAATATGACCTATGTGTCTATCGGTTTAATATAATTATCAAGTTCATATTAAGAATTTAGATTCTAAAATTAATGAAGACACCGTGATGGATTGGTTTTTATTAAAGACATTAGAATCCGGGTGTATTTATATACCCCTCCTTTACCTTAATTTATGAATGTCCTTCATCCTATGATCATAAAGATATAATATATTGATAGGGTTTGATATTTACCACTATTATGCCATGATATCAGCCCTATTTAGAGTATATTATATCTTTTTGGAGTATGTTTTATTGTATTTTCAGGTTCAGGTATGTTCTTGAAAACATTAGTGATTCTAGAGCTTTTAGAGATGCAGAACTGCGCAGATGCGTCAGATGTTTAGCTATGTATGGAGACCTTCCCACGGTGATATTGAGCTAATATTTTGAAAGAAGATAGATATTTAAGTTATCTTTCCAACGCCACCGATTTTAAGTCAATCAGGATCCTACAGCCAAAGTTATATCCGTTTTACTTGAGAGTGATATGTCTGCCTCGCGAGAGGAAGCTGTCGAGAAGATGAATGAGTGTCGATCAACGGCACAGCATTGGTGTCGATCGAAGGTGATCCCAGAAGAAAGGACCAAATTTTTTTATGACCGACTGAAGCCTAGAAGCCATCACAAATTACAAAAATACCCATAGACGACCTAAAACCCCATTTATATTTTTTCTAAGCCATTGTTGACGGCTACACTAAGCAAGCTTTTTTTATTCATTTTTCTAGATGATGTCTTGCATATTTGCATTGTTTTAGTCATTATTCATTGTACATTTTGATCATTTATACTAGCATTTAGACATGCTTAGGTTTCATTGCATTGCATTTGTCTATATCATGTGTTGGAGATCCTTAATGGTGAGTTTGAAGTCATTTGAGGCCAAGGAAGAGAAGTTTGTGGCATAAGCAAGTTTTTCCTGCCTAATTGTCGTAGCGACCTGAGTTTAGCGACCAGTAGAGGTCGCTAGAAGAAGTTTCCGGAATCCGTAGTGACCACCATAGCGACCAGACGAGGTCGCTACGAGATCCCCATCTCAAAATGACCAAGTGTTGTAGCGACTTCGGTGTAGCGACCAAGAGAGGTCGCTAGGCTAACTTGCGGGCACCATAGCAACAACAAGAGGTTGCTACGGCCCATGAGCTGAAACAAGTGTTGTAGCAACATTTGTGTAGCGACCAAGCAAGGTCGCTAAGGACGCATAAACTGTATTTTTCATGGGTTGACCCAAGTTTTTGGGTTGACTTGGTTAGTTTTCAAACTACTATATATACTGTTTAAACCTAATTTTAAGGTTAATCTGGAATTTTTTCAGAAAACAAATACTCTTTTGGTGAAAGATTCAACTATGTTCTTCATTTTTGATATATCTTGTTTGTCCTTATTGATTATCTTGATCACTAAGCATGATAAACTTTGAATCATCCATGATTTTGAAGTTCATCAGGTATATTAGTGAGTAGTTACTTTTAAGATTCATAGGTTAGGGTGATTTAGGGTGATTAGGTGATGATTTATGATGATTAGTGTCAGATCATTTATGTTTTAGGCTTATCTCTTGTTCATAATGCTATATTAGACTTGATCCCTTTGATCTAGATGCTTAGACATTTCATGCCCGAAAGGTGTTTGATGAAATGTTGGAATCAAAGTGATATTTATCCTTTCTTGCTTAACCAATGACAATTGATGTTAGGGAAACTTAGATAGTTAATAGACTTGTACTTAATGATTGCTTGATTTAACTGAACCAAAGACATTTGATGTTTAGTGATTAATTGCGAATGAACTTCTATCTTGACAAAGAATTAGTTTAATCATGTGTCTAGAATTATATAACTTGATTGATTTTTTGTGTTAATATCTTAGATAGGATCCAAGTCGCCCAAAATCAGTACGCTTGCCCATGGGTTCCTTTTTCTCAATTGATCTATACCTCTAGTTATTGCCCTTGCTTACTTTTGTTACCTTCATTCACTCATGAACAATTGACTGCATTTAGATTAAGTTTATACTTGTATTCTCATTGCACCATGGTCACTTAGAATTGGATTGACACTCATCTATACTACTTTGATTAGGATAGAGTAAAATCATTTATCAAATTTGGCGATGTTGCCAATTACAAGTTGATCGTGACAGTGAGATTTAGTCATAGATTGAGCTAAGTCTTATTTTCTTTTACTTGCTTACTGACACACTTTCTTCTTTCTCTTTGAATCACAGGTGTATGAACTTGCGGAGCAGAGGACCAACAGACCTTGTTCCAAGAGTAGACAACATCAGGGCTTTAGAGAGAGAGTTAGCAAGAAAGAGAAGAGAAGAACAACTGATTCCTTTCGACAGGTTGGAGTTCGAAATGGATGTCAACCAGAACAACCCTCATCAAGAAGGTGCCAATGGCGCTGAAAACCATGGACCACAACCTCAAGATGGACATGGCCAAGGAGCTGCAAACCTTAGGCAACAACACCCTCCACGCCAAGCTCGGGCGATCGGAACATATGACCAGCCCAACATCCATGGGAATCGGGCTGGTATCAGAGCACCAGCTGTGGAGAACAACAACTTTGAGATCAAGTCAAGCTTGATCAACATGATCCAAGCTAACAAATACCATGGTCTTGCTTTGGAAGATCCACTAGACCACCTAGATAACTTTGACAAGTTATGTGGAACAACGAAGATCAATGGTATTTCTGAAGATGCTTTCAAACTGAGATTGTTTCCCTTCTCTTTGGGAGACAAAGCCCACTTATGGGAGAAGAGTCTACCTCGGGATCCATTGAAACGTGGGAAGAATGCAAACGGGTTTTCCTTAACAAGTTTTTCTCCTCTTCCAGAACTGCTAAGTTGAGAAATGAGATTTCTAGATTTCAACAAAAGAACCTTGAGAGTTTTGCTGAAGCATGGGAAAGGTTCAAGAGCTACTTAACACAGTGTCCTCACCATGGCTTCAATAATGAGAGTATCCTAAGCACTTTCTACAGAGGAGTTCTGCCTAAGTATCGAAGCATGTTAGACACAGCCAGCAATGGTTTCTTCTTGGGAAGAACAGCTCAAGATGGCATGGAACTTGTTGAGAACATGGCACAAAGTGATTCAGTGTACAATGATGACTGCGACAGGCAAAACCGAGGTGGAGGTGGCGAGGACTCCAATACAAGGAAAGAACTGAAATCTCTACAAGACAAGCTCGACATGCTCCTTCTGGATAGAGCAAACAAGAAAGGTAAACTTTGTTGGCAAGAAGGGCCACGAAGAAGTTTTAGAGGTTAATGAAGTTGATGGTTTGGAAGGACAACAAGAGCTATGTTTTATTAATGCTAATGGCCAATGGTACATGAAAGAACCCAACTTTCCATACCAAAACCCCTATCCAAACAAGCCCAATACCCAAACAACTACCAGCAAAAACCTCCCTATAACAACCAACAAAGTGGATACCCACCCAAGCAACCTTATCCTCCAGGTTTTCCCTCCAAAGGCAATCAGTCTACTCAAGCTCAAGGAAGTTCTTCACAAGCTCAACCTAGAGATACAAGTGTGGAACCTATGTTTAAACAGCTCCTAGAATCTCAAGCGAGAAATAAGAAAACCATTGGATATGAACTGAACAACATCTACACGAAGTTTGATGGGAGATAAAATGAACTCAAGAACAAGTTCAAGGCCTTTGAGAATCAATTTTCTACCATGAGCTCCAACTCTAACAGGCCCATTGGTTCATTACCTAGAAAATCTTAGCAGAATCCTCAGGAAAATGCACTCAATCACATTGAGAAGTGGTAGAGAGTTACCTTCAATAGTTCTCCTCACAGATGATGAGAGACAAGGTGGGGAGGTGGCCATCAATCTAGAGGGTGAGGTTGTAATTGTTGATGAGAAGACCAATGAGGCATCATGGAAAAGATTGTTGATGCTAAAGGTAAAGGAAAGGTTGGTGAAGAGAAGAAAGCGTCAAACAAGGATGAAGCTACTACTTCCTAAACACAAGCTACATTCACTCCTCCTCCTTATGAGCCAAAACTTCCATTTTTGGGTAGATTCAAGAAACAACTTTTGGAGAATTACAAAGCACTCTTTGAGAAGCAAATGAGCGAGGTTCAGATTACCATGCCCATTATTGATGTCTTCATGATGATTCCTTAATACATCAAGCTCTTGAAGGATGCTATAACTCAGAAGAAGAAGGAGATGGAAGGCATGATGGTCCTTACTCATGAGTCTAGTGCCATTATTCAAAGGTTGATTGTTCCAAAGAAGCTTGAAGATCAAGGAAATTTCACTTTACCATGTGCTATTGGTCCACTGCCATTTGAAATATGTCTATGTGACTTGGGGGCAAGTGTCAGCCTTATACCCTTATCCATTGCGAAGAAGCTCAGCTTTACACATTACAAGAAGTGTAGAATCTCTCTAGTGCTGGCTGATCGCTCTGTTAAGCTCCCTATAGGCATCCTGGAAGATCTACCGGTAATGGTTGGAAACTGTGAGATACCCACTGATTTTGTGGTGCTTGAGATGGATGAAGAGCCCAAGGACCCGTTGATTCTGGAAGACCATTCTTAGCTACTGCTGGAGCTATTGTTAATGTTAAAGATGGTAAGATTGATCTTCATCTTGGGAGGGAACACTCTTCACTTTGATGTTAAGGCGATGATGAAAAAACCTACCATCCAAGGACAAGCCTTCTACATTGAGGCTATGGATGCGTTAGCTGATGAGTTCCTGAAGAGATGGCACTTGAGGACTCTCTTCAACATGCTCTAACAGTTGATAGAGAGGTCCAAATGATTGAGGACGAGGAGAGCAAAGAGTACATGAGGATGTTGGATTCTCACAAGGGATTGAATGGAGTAGACAACTTCCAAGAGCTGTCTCAAGCTGTTTACCATGTTGCCTCAACCGCCTTACAAGAGGATCTTCAACAAGATGATTGGAGTGAGCTCAAGGCACCCAAAGTGGAGCTTAAACCCCTTCCCCTTGGTGTAAGGTACGCCTTTCTTGGTACTAATAACACATATCATGTCATTGTGAGTAGCCAACTAAATGAAAAAGAATTGTCTACACTTTTAAATGAGCTTAAAAAGTATAGAAAAGCAATTGGCTACTCACTTGAAGACATCAAAGGGATATCACCCTCCTTGTGCATGCATAGGATACATCTAGAGGATGAATCAATGACTTCTATAGAGCATCAAAGAAGGTTGAACCCCAACTTGAAAGATGTTGTTAAGAAAGAGATTCTTAAACTCTTGGATGCTGGAGTGATTTACCCTATCTCTGATAGTACTTGGGTATCTCCCGTGCATGTAGTTCCCAAGAAGGGTGGTATCACTGTTATTAGGAATGATAAGGATGAATTGATACCCACAAGAACCATAACTGGTCATAGAATGTGCATTGACTACCGAAAACTTAACGCTGCATCTAGAAAGGATCATTTTCCTTTGCCATTCATTGATCAAATGCTTGAGAGACTTGCAAATCATCCCTACTATTTTTTCTTGATGGATACTCAGGTTTCTTCCAAATACCCATACACCCCAATGATCAGGAAAAGACAACATTCACATGCCCCTATGGTACTTTGCTTATCGAAGGATGCCATTTGGGCTATGTAATGCACCAGCAACTTTCCAAAGAGCAATGATGTCTATATTCTCTGATCTTATTGAGGATGTGGTGGAAGTCTTTATGGATGATTTCTCTGTGTATGGATCTTCTTTTGCTGTGTGTTTGTCTAATCTATGCAGGGTTTTGAAAAGATGTGAGGAGATGAACCTTGTGCTTAATTGGGAAAAATGCCACTTCATGGTAAAAGAAGGGATTGTTCTGGGACACAAGATCTCAGAGAGAGGTATCGAAGTGGATAAGGCGAAGATTGACGTGATGATTGGATTAGCTCCACCAAGATCGGTAAAGGACATCAGAAGCTTCTTAGGCCATGTCGGGTTCTATAGGAGGTTCATCAAGGACTTCTCAAAGATAGCTAGACCGCTGACAAAACTACTATGCAAAGAGGCTGTCTTTAACTTTGATGAGGAGTGTCTTGAAGCCTTCAAGAAGCTGAAGAGTGAACTTATCAGTGCCCCCATTGTTCAGCCACCAGATTGGATCTTCCCTTTGAGATTATGTGTGACGCTAGTGATTATGCTGTGGGAGCAGTCTTGGGCAAAAGAGAGATAAGAAGACTCATGTCATCTACTATGCAAGTAGGACTCTTGATGATGCTCAAATGAAATATGCTACAACTGAGAAAGAGCTTCTTGCCATAGTGTTTGCTTTGAGAAGTTTAGAAGCTATTTGGTAGGCTCCAAGGTGATTGTCTACACTGATCATGCTGCGCTAAGACACCTTTTGGCAAAGAAAGATTCTAAGCCAAGATTGTTGAGGTGGATTCTATTGTTACAAGAATTTGATCTTGAGATAAAAGACAAACCTGGAGTTGAGAATGGAGTAGCTGATCATTTGTCTCGAATGAAAGTTGATTGTGGTATTCCCATTGATGAAGGTCTTCCAGAAGAGAAGATTATGGCCATCAGGGCAGTTATGAAGCTTTGTGAGACTGGAAGAAGCTTGAAGAGGTTAAAGCAACTGAAGAGAAAGAACCATGGTATGCTGATTTGGTGAACTACTTAGCTTGTGGAAAGGAGCCTTTGGGACTGGAAGGCTATGCTAAGAAGAAGTTCTACAAGGATGTGAAGAGGTACTACTGGGATGAACCTTATCTCTATATACTTTGTAGGGATCAACTCTATAGAAGAGTAGTAGCTGAAGAGAGGTTGAAGGGATCCTTGCACATTGTCATGGATCATCCTATGGAGGTCACTTTGCTACCTTCAAGACTGTTGCTAAGGTTCTACAAGCTGGATTTTGGTGGCCACACATGTTCAAGGACACACAAAACTTTGTCTCAAGATGTGATTCATGCTAGAGAAGAGGGAATATTACCAAAAGGAATGAGATGCCTCAAAACCCTATCCTGGAAGTTGAAGTATTTGATGTATGGGGCATCGATTTCATGGGACCATTCCCATCCTCCTTTGGGAACACCTACATCCTTGTAGATGTTGACTATGTGTCGAAATGGGTAGAAGCTATAGCAAGTCCAACCAATGATGCTAAGGTGGTTCTCAAGATGTTCAAGAGCATTATCTTTCCAAGGTTTGGAGTCCCTAGAGTTGTGATCAGTGATGGAGGCTCCCATTTCATCAACAAGCTGTTTGAGAATCTTCTCAAGAAGAATGGTGTGAAACACAAGGTGGAAACTCCATACCATCCTCAGACAAGTGGACAGGTGGAGATCTCCAACAGAGAAATCAAATCCATCCTGGAAAAGACAGTAGGAACAACGAGGAAAGACTGGTCCATCAAGCTTGACGATGCACTATGGGCTTATAGGACAGCCTACAAAACTCCTTTAGGAACCACACCTTTCAACCTTGTCTATGGGAAAGCTTGTCATCTTCCAGTGGAGCTTGAATACAAGGCCTTGTGGGCATGTTAAACTTCTCAATTTTGACATCAAGACAGCCCAGGAGAAGAGGTTGATTCAGCTGAGTGAACTTGATGAGTTACGTCTTGATGCCTATGAGAGCTCAGCGATCTACAAGGAAAGGACTAAAGCTGTTGATGATAAGAAAATTCTAAAGAGAGAGTTCAGTGCTGGGGATCAGGTGATGCTCTATAATTCTCGGTTAAAGCTGTTTCCTGGGAAGCTCAAGTCAAGATGGTCAGGTCCTTTCAAGGTCAAAGAAGTGAAACCTTATGGAGCAATAGTGCTGTGGAGACAAGGATGGAAGAGACTTCACAGTCAACGGACAAAGAGTTAAGCTCTACTTGGGGATTTCAAGTGAGGAGGAAGGAACTTCAGTTCCACTCTCCGATCCAGACTTTGCTTAACCAAAAAAAAAGGAAGTCAAGCTAGAGACTTTAAACAAGCTCACTTGGGAGGAAGTCCCATGTTTATCTTTGTACATATTCTTGTTCTTTTTAGTTTACTTTTCTTTTAGATTATTTGATGTTTCTGAGTGAATCCTTTCAGGATGGAAGTTGATCAGGTGGAGGAAAGAGCTTTGGCAAGGATTTCAAAATGTCAACGTCTGTAGCGACCATTCATAGCGACCAGGAGAGGTCGCTAGAAGTGTTTGCGGGTGTCGTAGTGACTTCTGTAGCGACATGGAGAGGTCGTTACACGGCCCAGGTGTACCTCGTCGATAATTTTCTAAGTGTCGTAGCGACCACTGAGTAGCGACCATGAGAAGTCTCTAGAGGAGTTTCTGGGAGCCGTAGCGACCACCATAGAGACCAGTGGAAATCGCTACGGACCCAGATGAAAAATCCACAAAAATCTCTAAGTCCCGTAGCGACTTCTCCGTAGCGACATTGCCTGGTCTCTAGGAGGTTTGCAGCTGTCATAGCGACCTCCGTAGCGACCATAGCAGGTCGCTACACGGCCCAGGTAAGTCCTCTTCCACTCAAAAATGGTCCATACCAAGTGAACTGAGTCGATTTCAACCTGATTTTCACCCTGACCAGCTCGAACCGACCCCCATCCCCCATATCCCTTCGTTTCTCTCTTTCTCTCACCTCTATTCTCCAAAAACGAAAATCAAATTCCCAAGAACACAAAACCCCAACTTTCCCAATCCTTCATCAAACTCTTTGATTCAACTTGCTATCACCCTGAAATTGCTTGATACTTCCATATCTTGATTCATATCATTCATTCAAGCAACGATATGAAATTTTGGATTGATTCTTCCTTAGAGAAATTTCCCAACTTTTCAAAAGTTGTTGCATGTCCGAATTTTTGTTTGAAACTGGTTCTTCATGTTCTTACAAGCTTGTTTGATGCTTTGGATTGATAAATTTCGTGATAGATAAGTGTGAATTGGGATTTAAGAATTAGGGTTCTTGGTGTTCTTGAGAAATTGAAAATTTGGGGAAATTAGATGTTTCTGCTTGGGTTGGCTACAATTAATGTTCTAGAACTACTGTTAGGAGATTGCTTCATTCTAACTATTTGGAACTCATTTTGACGAATGATTGATTCTTAACCTGAGATTGAAATGCCTTGTTTTGAATAGCTTTGATTCCTCAATCAATACATTAAGTTGGCTATTTGTGATATCTCAAACCTCTCGACATTGTTCTCATACTACTCTTAGTGTTTAATTTCAGGTACAATGGCGAGAACTAGATCAACGGGGGCCAACAAAAGCCGAAACCCACCACGAAGGACAGAGGATGAGGTTGAGTGAGAAAGGAAGAAAGCTGAAGAGATTAAGAGGGAGATAGAAGAGGGTCTTCAAGCTCCAACTGAAAGTGAGGATGAGGTTCCACCAAGACCAGTTAAGAAACCCAAAGGGAAAGGGAAAGGAAAGGCGAAAGCCAAAGCAAAGGAAAGAGATAGATCAGTCATCCCAACAAAACCTCAACTTTTCAGTCACCTCCAAACCGGTATCACATGGGCACCAACAAGGTTTCCTTGCCCTATCTTCTTGAGGGAAACCGAACTTTATGATGGAGTGTTTCAGATAGTAGAGAGAATGGGATTGCAATCTCTCCTCACAATGGAAGCTCAGCTTATGTATGTAGAAGCTTCATGTCATTTTCTCTCATCATTAGAGGTATTCCGCCTTAGCGATGGACCACCTGAGTTCAGGTATCGGCGGATTCAATTCAAGGTCAGAGGGAAGTTGTACAAGCTGATTTACAAGGAAATCAGCAACATTATGGGCTTCAAGGATGATAAGCGTAGCGATCTCCCTAGAAACTACAACATCCCGACAGGGTATGGCCTCTAATTGCAGGATTTGCTCATGACCCTCAGAGGAACAAGAACACCAGCATCAGAAATCTTGTGGTCAGATATGTCCATCGCATCTTGGGCAACACGCTCTTTGCTCGTCGAGAATCTGGGAATGTCTTGGACGATGAACTGACAATGATTGCCATGGCGCTTGTACCATTGTTTGGGAAGGATGCGCTGTATAGAGATGAGGAGGATATTTTCTCAGATTTTGGGAGAGTGGGCTTCTTCGTGAGGAGGCTAAAGTACTACCGGGACTGGGCCTGGACTAACCATGATAGCACGCCTCAGCTGAGCATCGGCGGCTTCATTACACCACTCCTGAAAGCTGCAGGAGTCCCTCTTGATGGTGAAAGTCCTCACGCACCTTTGTACATGGATGGTCCTTACATGAAGCGGACCAAATATCTCTCGGGAATGTTTCAAGGCAAGCACGTCTACTCATTCTACATTGACTTTGATCATACAGAGCTTGTCCTACCAAACCCGCGTGTCTGCATGGTTCGCAGCAAGTATAGCATCTCATTCGAAGTCCCGCAAGATCTCCAGCTTCGCCAACACGGTCCACTTGACACTGTGCCAAATCGCAGGAAAAATACTGCGAGACGCTCGACGGCTGGTCCATCTTCATCTACTGCTGCTACCCCAGCACCTATTCAAGCATCTAGTTCACGAGCCGCCCCTGAGATCCAAGAGGAAGAGGGAGCACTCTATGGACCTCCCCGCTACTACTTCAAGCCACATACTGGAGCCCTCCCGAAGGTCTTTGCGATATGCCCATGAATACATTGGGAAACTTGAGGGGTGGAACAGGATCCAGGACAGGACCATCCACAAGTTGTCAGCGAAGTACAAAGCACTGAAGAAGACAGTAAAGAGGAACGCTGCAAACTCCGCCAAGTTCATGAAGAAAGTCACGGATGTTCTGGTTAGAGCAGGAATATGAGGTTGTAAAGCGGAGGACTTCATTACGGCTGAGACTTCTGCTCCAGGGCCTCGTCGACAACCTCGTCATGGGAAAGGGAGTACTAGCGCAGATTTTGCTCAGCTTCGTAAGAGGCGAAACCCTTCTCCTGCTCGTGGAGATTCAGGAAATTAGTCCCCTTCTCTAGACACTTCCGACGACGAAAAAGAAGAAGGTTTCGAGGCAGGAAATGAGCGATACATGGCGGCAAGCAATGAAGACGAAGGCGACGAGGGAGGAAGTGGAAACAAGACAGACGAGGAAGCCACCGCCTCGGACTCAACATGAGGTATCTCCGTACCTTTGCCACTGTACATATCCATTTTCTCATCATGCATTTCTGTCTTTTCGGTATCACTTTTCTCTTGATTACACAGAGACTGTGTTGTTCAAGTTTGGGGGAGGTACCATGTCTAATCATTTTTTTCTTGTTTGCATAAGCATTTGAGTCTTGCATTGTACATATAAAAAAATTAGAAAATTTCGAAAACAACAAAAACAACCATGTAGTTGCATCATTTGCATCTTTAGGATCGAGTCTAGAGCATATAGGTTGCATTCATATCGCATAGGGGACAATGATTAAACTAACCTTGCAAAGGAACTCATGCTAAGAACTTAACTTGATACCCTTTGTAGTCGTGGCAAGTAGCTAGAGCATCCTTTGAAAGACTTGTAAACTTCGAGCCTTGAAAACTCCTCTTGAAACTTGTTTGATTGATGAAGCTTGCTTGTCCTTGAAATCAACTCCAATATTACTTGAGTTAATGAACCTAATCAATCTTGCTTATGGGCTCTTGTTGTACTTGATCATGGTTACCTCACACACACTTGAGTTAGTCTTATTCGTTTCTACCAATCTTTGGCAACTAAAGTGGTCATCTCTCCTTTGGATGGTTCTCCACACCCTTAACCCTACCTTCCTTTCTAGCTTCACTAATTTGTTGAGTGAGATCTCTTCTGAAAGTTTGATATGTGCATAATGTTGAGAGTACTAGGAACGACAATGGTTGGTCCTCATTACTTGCTAGCTTTAGGATCTCATAATTGTTTAGCACATAGGATTGGAATGGAGTATTGAGGGTTTCATCTTGAAGGGTTGATATAAAAAAGAAAAGATAGATAATATATTAGGGATCAAAGAAAAAGAAGAAGATTAGCTCAAGGAGTTTCAAAATAAGAAATCCCCTAAGTAAAGAAAACAAAAGATTCAAAAGAGTGGGGGAAAAAAGTGTGAGCTAAAGCCAAAAAAATGGTGAAATGATCCCTAGTAAGCAAAAGAAAAAGATGAGAGTGTTCTTGGAGTTTTGGGTGACTGAAAGATAGTTCGACTGGAATCATCAGTAGAGATTACTTTGTGCCTAGAAAATAGGTAGAATAATGAGGATTGAGAATTGTACGCATGAATTGTTCTCTTTCTTAGATATATTATGCATAATGTCGAACTAATTGTTCTTGAGAGTAAACCACCGTGAAAAAATTTGATAACCTTCTTGATTCACAATAGCTTCAACCCTTTTCTCAGCAAGCTAAATGATTAGGACCGATTGCCCATTTGCAAGAATGCACTTATGATTACTGTTTAATGAATGTGAGGGTTGGTTGCTTGGCTTGTTTGTGGAATCTTTAGGATGAGTATAAAAGATCTAGGAGTTGAGATAGGCCTAGAGAAGTTAGAGTTTGATAAGTTCTTTGCTCTAGCTATTTGAAACAACTATGCAAGGGTATCATGTTGATGGCTAATAAGAGTTCTTTAGGTAATGAGTTCCCACATTCAAATTTCTCAACCTTGTTAATCTTGGGAATTTACTTGTGTACAAGTAAGGATCAAGTTTAGAAGAGTTGATGTCTTGCATATTTGCATTGTTTTAGTGATTATTCATTGTACATTTTGATCATTTAGACATGTTTAGGTTGCATTGCATTGCATTTGTCTATATCAGGTGTGGGAGATCCTTAATGGTGAGTTTGAAGTCATTTGAGGCCAAGAAAGAGAAGTTTTAGGCATAAGAAAGTTTTTCCTGCCCAAGTATCATAGCGACCTGAGTGTAGCGACCATCAGAGGTCGCTCGAAGAAGTTTCTGGGATCCGTAGAGACCACCATAGCGACCAGACAAGGTCGCTACGAGATCCTCATCTCAAAATGACCAAGTGTTGTAGCGACTTCAGTGTAGCGACCAAGAGTGGTCGCTAGGCTAACTTGCGGGCACCATAGCGACATGAGTAGCAACAACAAGAGGTCACAACGGCCCAGGAGCTGAAACAAGTGTTGTAGAGACATTTATGTAGCGACCAAGCAAGGTCGCTAAGGACGCAGAAACTGTATTTTTCATGAGTTGACCCAGGTTTGTTGGATTGACCCAGTTCGTTTCAAACTAATATATACTCTTTAAACCTAATTTTAAGGTAAATCTGGTTTTTGCCAGAAAACAAATACTCTTTTGGTGAAAGATTGAACTTTGTTCTTCATATTTGATCTATCTTGTTTGTCCTTATTGATTATCTTGATCACTAAGCATGATAAACTTTAAATCATCCATGATTTTGAAGTTCATAATGTCTATTAGTAAGTAGTTACTTTTAGGATTCATGGGTTATGGTGATTTGGGGTGATTAGGTGATGATTTAGGATGTTTAGTGTTACATCATTCATGTTCTAGGCTTATCTCTTGTTCATAATGCTAGATAAGACTTGATCACTTTGATCTAGATGCTTAGACATTTCATGCCCGAAAGGTGTTTGATGAAATGTCAGAATCAAAATGATATTTCTCCTTGCTTGCTTAACCAATGAAAATTGATGTTAGGGAAGCTTAGATAGCTAATAGACTTGTACTTAATGATTGCTTGATTTAACTGAACCAAAGACATTTGATGTTTAGTGATTGATTACGAATGAACTTATCTTGACAGAGAATTAGTTTAATGGATATGTCTAGATTTCTAGAATTTGATTGCTTGTTTGTGTTAATATACTAGATTGGATCCTAGTCGCCCAAAATCATTACCCTTGCCCATGGGTTCCTTTGTCTCAATTGATATAAACCTTTAGTTATTGCCCTTGGTTACATTTGTTACCTTCATTCACTCATCAAAAATTGACTGCAATTATATTAAGTTTATATTTGTATTCTCATTGCATAATGGTCACTTAGAATTGGATTGACACTCATCTATACTACTTTGATTAGGATAGAGTAAAATCCTTTATCACTAGGGTTAGGAGAGAAGGGGGGCACTCCTTTAGAGTCCTCATAGAACTCCTTTGGTTTTATATTATCTATTCTATTCATCTATGATTTCTGTGACAAAGATTATGTATGAGTAGATCTCTTATTAGGTTTAGGGTTTATTAATGGTATTGATAGATTAGCTAAACAATAGAATTGTTAGGGTTATTATTAGATCTATCAATAGAATTTTGCTTATTGCTTGTGTTATCGAGTAGCTAACTAGAACCCTGATCATAGGATAGTTAAGCGCAAGCGAGAGCATGGTCTACTACCAGAATTAATCATGTTGAGCTACGTTGCTAGAAATAAATGAGAGTTGATTTAGTTAATTTAGTGAACTTATCGAATTAGGTCGTAAAGCTTGACTCAAGAGACCATTGACCGACGCAGGATCATTGCCATCAATCGACGGTTATTCCGTGTTAACAAGCGAGAGCTGAGACATCAGACTTAGTCAATAGATCAGACTAGCAGCGAGAGATGGTCGTCTTTTACATTAGATATCGAGTTATATGATTAATACCCTTAGCTTGTATCCTCTATAATCCACTTGCCTGAAACCCTAGATCTAGAAATTTATTATCATTATTTACTTACCAATCAATCATTTACCTACTATAGTTTATTTACTACTTATTAATCTATTTTCCTAGCTTAATCGCGACTGTATTAAGTTTATTGTGTGTACACGCTCCGGTCCTTGTGGATTTGATCCCTAAATACTACAATTTGACCTCTCTTGGCAAGAGTAGTTCGTAGGGTTAATTTTATAGAGTATGCATTGAAATACATAAAAATCCTCTTGTCAAATTTGGCGCCGTTTCCAGGGAGCGAGGCTTCGCCATTAGACTCAATTTGTTAGATTTAGTCTAGGTATTTTTCTATATTAGTTTACTTACATCAAATTTTTTCTTGTGTTTCAGGTACATACATATTAGTACCAGGAAGCAATGAGGAGAGGATTTTTGGGCTCTACAAAGAAGGAGTCTACTGATTTACGCATGATCCATAAGTCTAAGAGGGAAGAAGACACCCTTCAAGCAGCAATCAATAGTGAAGAGAAACGAGTATCGATAGACACCAACACCTCGTCGTCGATCGATACCAACACTATGACGTCGATCGACGTTAAGACCTCAACATCAATCGACGACACTTGCGAGAAGACAAAGGAAATTGAAGTCCTTATACTTGAGGCTGATGAGAATGGGATCTTACGAGACGAATACGGTCGTCCTCGCAACATTATAGGACAATTGATTAATGCACAAGGAGCTGTGATCCCTGATGTCATTGTCGTTGCTGAGATAAATGATTCCAGTTGAGTCGTGAATGGTATGATTGGGAAGCTCATAACTCTTTTCAGGATTTGCCTCATGAAGATCCAAAGGAACACATCGAAGAGCTTGTGGATCTAGTCTCAAGGAGCGAGCAGAATGAAGTTTCTGAATACCACATGCTCTGCAAGATCTTCCCATATTCTATCTCTGGGAATGCATTTAGATGATTCAGTCAACTGCAGCCAGGATATCTCACATGTTGGGAGGACATTAAAAGCACTTTCCTTAACAAATTGCTCATTTATGCTGCAGCAGCTCGACAAAAGAAGATTGATGATATGATGGACATGATGGTTAAAGGCCGGGAGAAGGAGCTGATGTTTAAATACAGTCAGATATTGGGTGTCATGTACCTGATTCTAGATGAAGCTTTAAGGCTCAGCCATGGTGCGAGATAACACACCAATCAGGTCATAAGACCTAAATACAAGCGTATCATGGCTGAATAGATAGGTTAAGGGCATCAGAAGGCTGAGACTTAACCAAAATGGGGTATAGGCGAGGGAAAGAGAGCTGGAAGAGTGTTGTGGCAGCTGGACGATGCGGTAAAGCATCTTAATCAAGCTAGGTGAAGTGTGGTGCAGCTCAATGTAGCTCCCTGGAAGAGTGGGTCAGCTCTAGTAGCTTGAGAACAAGCTTACTAAGCTGGGGGAGCTAGCAACCAGCTCACCTCAGCTCGGTAGAGTGTTGGGTAGCTCGACCAGCTAGGTCAAGCTCAGGACAGCTCAGTGTAGCTCACACAAACTTGGGTAAGCTCCAGTAGCCTGACTACTAGCTCACTCATCTGGGGCAGCTAGTGGTCAGCTCATCTCAGCTCGGTGGAGTGTTGGCAACTCGACCATGGGCTCGGGTCATGGGCGGTTATGAGGCCGGTCATGGGGCTTAAGGGGATCCATGGGGTTTGTGTGCTTGGGTACTAAGGTAGGGATTGTGGGCAAGCGTTATGGGCATATAATCGACCAGCCCAACAAGAGAAAAGGGGCAGTTGTAGCGAAAGGGTGGGAAGGGTACCAGTTGCACCCTTTCGGCCAACAAGTCATGCATGTTCGCCCAGGCAGTTGTTGGCCAAGTTTTATCTATAAATATAGACCCTTTGGGTTCGGATTTGACACAATTTCCTTAAGGGAAAACTCTGACCAATTCCTGAGAGAGTGAAAGAAAGAAAGAGGGGAAGAAGGCGATCAAGGCACGGCCATGTGTAGTGTGGTTTACTTGCAATCAGAAGTTGGTCTGTGGGAAGTGTGATCGATCCATAATGGGAACCAGCGGCAAGGAGAAGGATTTGGAGAAGGGTATGAGCACCCCGGAACGTACACCCAAGGTGAGTGGTTTGGTCCGATCCAACCCTCCATAGCCACGGTTGAACACCGTGTGTGCTTTGGTCGGTTTGGTGAGACTGGATCCATCTCTCTCCCTTTCTCCTTACTGATGTATCTTTGTTCCTCTCTATTCTGGTTGTGTCTGATGGTTCAGACTCAATGGTTTTTGACCAAGTATTGACAGGACCAGTGCATAGTCCTTGGCCTTTTCCGGTCTGATCATGTTTGGGTCCAATATGATCTGCATGGATTCTTTGGATTCTGATCATGGAAACCCCTTAGTGGAGATTTATCATGAATTTTCATGAATTTGAATTAGTTTTCGAAGCATGTTTGTAAGGGGTTGATTTTGGACCAGTAACATGGGTGGTCCTTTGGATGGTTGGGACTGAGGGCTTAGATCACCATAGAACCGATTGCCCTTGTGTTGGTTAAGTAATATTGATTATACAGATGGTAACCTGAGTTTAATATTGTGGATAAGCCTTATTGTTTAGGTTGTGGATCTTAGATAGGTGAACCAAACCATGCAATGATTAGTTATGTTGTTAGGATAACGGTTTGTACTTACATGCTTGTGTTGTGATGTGTATGGTTTCAGGACCTGACTTGGACCGTGGTAAGGCTAAGGAACCATGAAGATTCCAGCCGAGAGAAGATGTGTGTGTGTGGGTAGTTCGGATTAGGAATGAACTTATGATAGCCTATAGTGCAAACTAAACTTATGTATTGAATCTCAAGTTTATATTTATACAACGACTATTTCTTCCTATCTGATCTTAGATGTTTGTTGAATTGTATGAATCGATTGGATGAACCTCATATAATTGAAAAGGACTTAGCAAAATGTTAGACATGAAAATGAACTAAAACAATCTAGTTTTGGACAAATATGGCTGCGGATCCAAGTGGGGCTAATGAGCCAGGATCGGGTCTTACAAGTTGGTATCAGAGCGGAGTTGATTCTAGGATCATTTTGGGTTATGGGTAGTCACCACACATCCGGCTGGGTCTCATGGTAAGGTTGATTGATTGCTTAGTCTTAGGGTTGTTGCGGTCTTATATATTGCCTTGTACTAACTTGGTGTACACCCAAGGGTGGCAAGAAGGGCAAAAAGACCCGGAAAGGCAAGGATGCAGCTGAGGCATCCGGTCCTGGGAATGCTTGGTAGCTGAATCCTCAAGAGGAGTTAGCTGCTCAGCTGGAGGCTGAGGTCAATGCAGCTGAAATGCTGGGGAACAAGCTCAATCCTGCTGAGGTTCAGCTGGGTGCAGCTGCAGGGCAACTGAATAGAGCTGGAAAACAGCCAGCTGGGGGAAGTTGAAGGGCAGCTTGAGGTATACCAGGATGAGGAAGGGGAGTCTTCATGTGCTGGAGACCGATCTGGACCGAACAATGTGGCAACTGGTGGGAGGAATAGGCCAGTTGACTAGGTAGCCAAACCTTCCATAAAGGAAGTGTGGGATGAGCTCAAGCTGATGAGAACTCAAATGCTGGCAATCACCCAAGTGATCACACGATGGTGAACTCTTCGGTGGGACAAGCTACTCAAGCTTAGGTGGTAGCTCCAGTGGCTATTGGCCGAGTTGCACTGGTGGCTGAGGTGGTTGAGCTGGATCCACCAGCAAGACCAGCTAAGAAGGTGGATTACTTGAGATTGTTGGAACACATATCACGCCTAGGGACCAAACACTTTTCTGGAATTGTGGATCCCTTGGAGGAGGACGAGTGGAGAAGCCGGTTGGTCTGCAACTTTAGCTCAACCCGTTGCCCGGAGGATTACAAGAAGGACATTACGGTTCACTTCTTCGAAGGTGATGATCACAATTGGTGGTTAGCGTTGGACAAGCGTACTAATGGTACCATTGAGCGTTTTGCTGACTTTGAGGTTGAGTTCAACCACAAGTACTTCCCAACTGAGGCTTGGGATCGTTTGGAGGCTAATTTTTTGGACTTGGTCGAGGGACGCAGAACCGGGAGTACGAGGAGGAATTCAACCGACTCAGGTGTTATGTGGGTACGGAGTTAGAGGATGAGTCAGTTCTGGTTCGTCGGTTCATAAGAGGCCTCAGGGTCAAACTTCGAACCTACTGCTCGGTCCGCACCTTTCACACTGTCTCTGAGTTGGTTGAAAGGATTGACATGCTGGAGTCAAACCTAGATGATGAGGCAAAGTTAAAATCAAGAAGCCAAGTGGTTTCTAGTGGTCATGGTGGTGACCGTAAGAGAAAGAGAGACCAGGCCGAAGAGGGTAAAACCTCAAGTGGTAGGCATGCGTGCCCTAAGTGTGGAAGACACCATGGGGGTGAATGCTGGAGAGCAATGGGAGCTTGCCTCCTCTGTGGCAAGATGGATCACTTAGCACGTGATTGCCCTATACAAGAGCAAGGGGCGAGTGGGGACACCCGGACGTGCCACTACTGTGGGAAGAAGGGGCATATTCGTAGGGATTGCCTTAAGCTATCAACCGGGTCAAGCAAAAGCCAAGGAGAGGTTAGCAGGCCGGACCAGAACCATGGGCAGGAAACAGCCCCGTGGGTGTATGAATTGTCCAGAGAAGTTGGCAAGGCTGGACCATTCCAAGCGATCACTGCTAATAAGACTGATCTTGATCTTTTTCAATTCAGTAGGATTGCATGGTACGAAACTTAGAATGGTTAGATACTTAGATTGGGTCATGTGTAGGGATCCTAAGTATTGGTGGTGTGGAAACACACATACTTTTTGATACTAGAGCTACACATAGCTTTGTGAGTCCATGGATGCTCGGAACGGGGTTGTTCCAGTTGGGAACGGGGGATTGTCGTGGGGTAGTGAAGGCGGCCTGTGGGCAAGTAATGAATTCACTAGGGATGATTCAGGACATCCCAGTTGTGATCCAAGACAGGGTCATGTCTGTGGATCTTGTGGTAGCCCACTTAAACAATCACGAGGTGAAATTAGGTATGGATTGGCTTGGAAAGAATCGGGCCACTCTAGACTGTCATCTGGGGCGAGTGCAGTTTGAGAGTGGTTGTGGATCCCCGATCAGGTTCCAAGGTATACGTCTGATCTCTGGATGCTTGGTGTTGTCAGCGATCCATGTTGAAACGATGCTGAGGAAGGGTTGTGAAGCTTATCTAGCCACAATTGCCACTAAGGAGGTCGTAGGGGGTGGTGACCCGGAGGGAATACCGCTGGTCCGTGAGTTCCATGATGTGTTTAGGGCGCTACAGGGCATTCCCCCTGATAGGTCGGACCCATTCATAATAGAACTGGAACCAGGGACGGTCCCATTATCCAAAATTCCCTATCGTATGGCTCCTGCCGAGATGGCCGAGCTAAAGAAGCAACTTGAGGAGTTGCTGGATAAGGGTTTTATTAGACCAAGTGTATCACCCTGGGGAGCACCAGTCCTTTTGTGAAAAAGAAGGATGGTAGCTTGAGGTTGTGTATTGACTATCGAGGGTTAAACCGGGTGACTGTGAAAAACAAGTACCCATTGCCTCGGATAGATGAGTTGTTGGATCAGCTTAAGGGTGCCAAGTGGTTCTCCAATATTGATTTGGCTTCAGGGTATCATCAGATCCCAATTGAACTAAACGATGTCAGAAGACAGCCTTTCGGACCAGGTATGGCCACTATGAGTTTGTGGTCATGTCATTTGGACTGACCAGTGCACCAGCAGCATTCATGAAGATGATGAATGGTATCTTTCGAGATTTCTTGGATGAATTTGTAATCATCTATATATATGACATACTTGTATATTCCAAGAGTAAAGAAGACCATTTAAGGCACCTAAGGGCAGTGTTAGGTCGGTTGAGGGAACAACAACTATTTGCCAAGTTGAGCAAGTGTAGTTTTTGGCAAAGAAGTGTTGGGTTCCTTGGGCACATTTTATCCGACCAGGGAGTCTCAGTCGATCCGGAAAAGATCAAAGCTATTCGGGACTGGCCTCGACCCAAGAGTGCTACGGAGGTTAGGAGTTTCCTAGGCCTTGTTGGGTATTACAGAAAGTTTGTCAAGGGGTTTGAAAGTCTGGCTCACCCCATGACATGACTAACGGGCAAGGATGTGAAGTTTGTATGGTCAGAGGAGTGTGAGAGATGTTTCTCTGCTTTGAAAGACATGGTTACCAGTGCACCTATACTAGTGTTGCCTGAGGATGACCAACCATATGTGGTGTACACGGATGCCTCTATTACGGGACTGGGGTGTGTACTGACCCAACATGGAAAGGTCATTGCATACGCCTCTAGGCAATTGAGGAAACATGAGGGGAATTACCCAACCCATGACCTGGAACTGGCCATGGTGGTATTTGCCCTCAAGATCTGGCGATCATACTTGTATGGTGCCAAGATTCAGATCCTAACCGACCACAAGAGTCTCAAGTATATCTTCACTCAAACCGAGTTAAATTTGAGACAAAGGAGATGGATTGAGTTTGTGGCGGATTATGATCTGGACATTGCTTACCATCCAGGTAAGGCCAATCTAGTAGCTGATGCTTTAAGTCGTAGGAGAGCTGAAGTATCAGCTGAGAAGGAAGCCGAGGTATTGGAAGGATTGGTACGGTCATTGCATCTGAACACAATGGCCAGCGAGGACGAGCCACTAGGTTTAGAGGCAGTGAACCAGGCTTATCTCTTTACTAGGATCAGACAAGCACAAAGACTGGATGAGAATCTCTAGAGAGTTGCTTTGAATGATAAGAAAGAGCATCAAGTGACACAAGATGGTACGATCTTGGTCCATAGGAGGGTCAGTGTTCCAATTGTCAGGGAACTTAAGGAAGAAATTATGGGACAAGCTCATAGGTCTAAGTTCTTTGCTCACCCGGGATTGAACAAAATGTACAAGGATATCAAGAGGTATTACCATTGGGTTCTAATGAAGACTGATGTTGCTGACTGGGTGGCTATGTGTCCAACTTTCCAACTAGTCAAGGCTTAGCACCAAGTGCCTAGTGGACTACTTCAGAACCTGCCCATACCAGAATGGAAATGGGATCACATAACCATGGACTTTGTGTCTGGTTTCCCTATGACTAGGAAACAGAAGGATGTGGTCTGGGTAGTGGTCGATCGTTTGACCAAGTCAGACCATTTAATACCCATCAAGAAGACTGATGGTGTGGAACCCTTGGTACAAGTTTACATGGATGAGGTGGTAAGATTACATGGTGTACCAGCCCGTATTGTTTCAGATAGGGATCCTCGGTTCACATCTTATTTTTGGAAAGCTTTTCAAAAGGCTTTGGGAACGAGGGTGAACATGAGTAGTGCTTATCATCGTCAAACGGATAGACAGTCAGAGAGGTTTATCTAGATATTGGAGGACATGCTAAGGGCGTGTGTCTTGGACTGGGGAGAATCTTGGGAGATACACTTGCCCTTGGTGGAGTTTGCATACAATAATAGTTTCCACACAAGCATTGGTATGTCACCATATGAGGCGCTTTATGGGCGGCCTTGTAGGACACCATTATGCTGGACCAAGTGGGGGAGCGCAGCATGATAGGACCTGAGATTGTGGAGGAAACCACAGAGAATATCAAGTTCATCAAGGACAAGATGAAGGAAGCACAGGATTGCCACAAGAGTTATGCAGATAGGCGAAAAAAACATGTGGTGTTTTAAATATGCGACATACTCTTAAAGGTCGGAAAAGAGTATCAGGACGGGGGAAATTGGATCTGAGGTACTTTGGTCCATTCCAGATAGTAGAAAGAGTTGGAGCGGTGGCTTACAGGCTGAACCTGCCAACTGAAATGGATGCCTTTCACAATGTATTCCATGTATCTCAATTGAGGAAATGTCTATCCAAACAAGACATTGTTATACCAGAGATTCCATCTGATCTAGGCACGAACCTCACCTTAGAAACAAGGCCGGTTCAGATTGTAGATAGAATGGAAAAGCAATGAAGAGAAAGACCATTCCAATGATCAAGGTTGTTTGGGAGTGTAGTGGTTGTGATCAAGTCACATGGGAAACGGAATCAAGGGTGAAAGCTGATTACCCGAAGTGGTTTAGTAAGTTTGATATGGAGACAAGTCTAGATTCGGATTCGAGGACGAATCCATCCCAAGTGGGGGAGACTTGTCATGTCCTTGATTCTAGATGAAGCCTTAGGGCTCAGCCATGGTGCGAGGAAATGCACCAATCAAGTTATAAAACCTAAAGACAAGTGTATCATGGCTGAATAGATAGGTTAAGGGCATCACAGGACTTTATACAATGACTATTTCTTCCTATTTGATCTTAGATGTTTGTTGAATTGTATGAATCGATTGGATGAACCTCATATGATTGAAAATGACTTAGCAAAATGTTAGACATGAAACTGAACTAAAACAATCTAGTTTTGGATAAGTAAGGCTGCGGATCCAAGTGGGGATAATGAGCCAGGATCGAGTCTTACAATGGGTGTTCCTTATAGTGAAAAAGATGGAGAATGTGAAACACGGAGCACTCGCGCTAAGAGGCCAGACAATCAGGTTCAACAAACAGATGAGGTTACACAGAAAGGTGATGAACATCATGGATATGAGCCGAGCAGAGCAGAAGAAGTTGATATTAGTAATTCAACTCAGCATCGATCGATACTATGACCTCAGCGTCGATCGACACCATGATCTCAACATCGTTCAACACCACCACCTCAGCATCGATCGACACTAACCTCTGTTGTCGATCGACACCACTTGACATCCATGAAAATTTGAGTTGTCTTCAGGACATTGCAGACTTGACACTAGAGAGCATCGATGTATCAAGTTGTTATCATGCTCCAGATGTAGACAGAGAAATCACAATGGGAGATCTTTTGGAGGTAGAGGATAGAGAACAACTTAGGTATTTGGATTCGAGTAAGAAAATCAATATGGCAGACTTCTTAGAGCTGGAGGAAAAACTTGAAGATATGGATCAAGACTTTGGGATGAAGCTTGATGACAATCATCACACTTTGGGAAAAGATCTAGAGACTTCACCCAAGGCCAACATCGATCTATGCCCACCTAATGATATCGATCGACACCGCCCATCCAACATCGATCGACACCGCCCGTCCGAAATCGATCGACATTGCACATCCAACATCGATCAACACTCATTGTTGGGCGAACAACCAGGTTACACAGTTGAGCTGGAACCAGTTGAGGAGAGAATGCACAAGTCTGAGACCTCACACCTTGCTGTCCCTGAACATCTACAACCACATATCTTCACAGAAGAAGCTGCTGATTTTTACAAAAGAGTGAAGATGGTACATGACCCTGTGAAGTTTGTGGTTCCCAATGCTGTTTTTGAGGTTGGATTTCTTATTCCACCAAATGGAAGTGTACATATGGATCTCTATGTTGAGGTATTTGATGATCTCCAGCATACATTTATTTCTTAGAGAGTATTAAAGTATGAAGATGACGTTGACCAAGGACCATCGGTCGCAGCATCGATCGACACCATCATTGGTGAATCGATCGACGCCACCATTGGAACATCGATCAACATCAACTCTAGAGCGTCGATCGACAATCATCACGGATCAGAGCAGAATGAGTTTGAAGTGTTTCGTAATATTTTTGATGGAGGCACCACGAGATCAGACAAGTCTAGGGGAAAGAAGAGGAGGAATTGGAAGAAGAGAAAAAATATCAAGGAAGGTCCTCGGTTATCATTAATTTCCTACTTCTCAGATGTCAAGAAGTACAGAGTGCGCAGCAGATGCCTCTCGCAGCCATTTGCAAAGCTTCGAGCACTCCTTATCGCTGAGATGATAGACAAAGGAGAAGAGTCTATGGAGACTTTCACAAAAAGAGTGATGAAGCTGAAGACATTGGATATTGAGAATTGTTTTGGAGCAAGTCCTCAATCTCATCAGAACTGAATCAGAACTCCAAAACGTCAAGCTAAAGACTATAAACAAACGCTGAGTGAGAGGCAACCCACTGTTTAGTAAGTTTTAATTAGTTTTTGATTATATTAGTCTAATTTCAGATTTTATTTTATTATTGCAGGTTTTCAAAAAAAAAAATAATAATAATAAAAAAAAAACGAGGAAGATAGTCTGCACTAAGCATCGACCGACACTTGATCACTATCGATCAACGGAGTAACCCTAGTATCTATTGATCACCACTTAACTGTGTCGATCGACCGTCACCATCATCTAGCACGTAGATCATTTTTCTTGTTAAATTTGGTCCTTATGATTTATTTTCTTCACCAATCTTAGACTGTATAACACTGGTGATAGTGTTGTTTAAGCCTGGGGGAGGTTTACTGATATTGTGTTCTATTTTGAGTTTTATTTTCTATATTTATTCTTAAAAAAAGGAGTAGAAACTTACATGTGTACCATCATTCGATTTTGAAGAATTAACATCGATTGACCATGGAACATGACCATGGGTCGACATCAACATCGTGACATCAATCGATACTCTTTACAGAGTCTGGTATCAAGTTTCTCTCTTAAGCTATTTACTTACGATTTGGTTTTTCCTAACCAATTCGGGACGGATTACACTGGGGACAGTGTAATTTAAGTATGGGGAAGGTTCGCTGATGCTATTTGATTTGTTTCGAGTCTTATTTGCTATATATATATATATATAAGTTTTTCAAAAAGTTTTATTGAGTCAAGAAGGAAACTATGATCAAACTTTATTATTGACTAACCACACTTTAGCACCATTCTTAGAATGTTGTTTGCAGAGATTACTAGAGATACCAAAGTGGATCATCCTGCCACTATATCACACTTCCTTAGAAACTTCGAAGGAACCAAAGCTGATTTCCAACCCTAATCCTGAAATTATTAGCTTGCTTTAGGACTTGGTATACACTGGATCGGAATCGTTCTGCAAGTCTGGAAGGTAAAAGTCTTTGTGCTTCTGGTTCCCCTCTCTCTCCTCTTCAGATTTAAAAAGAGTCGAACATGATTTGGTGGCTACAACCATTAATGCTTGATTCATATGATTCTAGAAATAGATAAAGATCAAAAAGAAGGGAACAGGATCTGGTGGCAAAAACCATTAGGGCTTGATTCATGGAAGCTTGTCCAAATATCTCAGTCAGTTAAAAAAAATGATACCCTCAAAAGAATGGAGACATTGACTGGCAGAAGTGAGAAGAGAGAGAGGAAAGGGCTCAGAGAATACTACTTGTGTACTCAGATAATTTCAGGGATAAGAGTCCATCTGTCATTAGATTGATACTCCCACGGTAAAGCATGCACTTTAATTTTATGCAAAGAAATGAAATCAGTAGAGAGGTGAGCCAGACTAGTATTTGTTAAGTCGTTGGTAGAATGGATTTGATTAGTATACTAGGATAGGGTATATAAAGTTTCTCTGTGAATGACTTGATAGAATGTGGTTGCTACAAAGTTGTGTGACAGTTATACTTAGACATTATGTGAGTCCTCGCTTTTCAAACCTCTTTAACATGCAGCCATGTTTGCTTGAGGACAAGCAAAATGTTAAGTCTGGGAGATTTGATAGGGCTTGATATTTACCACTATTGTGGCATGATATCAGCTCTATTTAGAGTCTATTATATGTTTTTGGAATATATTTTAGAGTATTTTCAGGTTCAGGTAAGTTCTGGAGAACTTTAGTTATTCTCGAGCTTTTAGAGATGCAGAACTTCGCAGATGCGTTGGATGTTTAGCTATGGATGGAGACTTTCCCATGGCTCATGCTGATCTTTTTACAGAAGATAGAGCTTTGAGTAATCTTTCCAATTCCACCGGTTTGAGGGCACTCAGGATCCTACAGCCAAATTCAGACACGTTTTACTGGAGAGTGTTAGGTCTGCCTCGCGAGAGGAAGCTGTCGAGAAGATGAATGAGTGTCGATCGACGGCACAACCTTGGTGTCGATTGACAGTAATACCAGAAGACATGCCCAACTTGTTTTGTGGCCAAATTAAGCCCAAAAACCATCACAAATTACCAAAATACTCATGGAGGACCTAAAACCCTATTTATATGTTTTCTAAGCCGTTGTTGATGGCTACGCTAAGCAAGCTTTCTTTTATTCATTGTTCTAGGGTTAGGAGAGAAGGTATGAACTCCTTCAGAATCCTCATGGAACTCCTTTGGTTTTATAGTATATATATTCTATTCATCTATGATTTATGTGACAAAGATCATGTTTGAGTAGATCTCTTGTTAAGTTTAGGGTTTATTAATGGTATTGAAAGATTAGCCAAACAATAGAATTGCTAGGATAATTATTAGATCTATCAATAGAATTGTGTTTATTTCTTGTGTTCTAGAGTAGCTAACGATAACCCTGATCATATGATAGTTAGGCGGAAGCGAGAGCATGGTCTACTACCATAATTAATCCTATTGAGTTAGGTTGCTAAAAACAAGCGAGAGTTGATTTAGTTAATTTAGTGAACTTCTCGAATTAGGTCATAAAGCTTGACTGAAGAGACCATCGACCGCAAGATCATTGCTATCAATCGAAAGTCATTCCGTGTCAACAAGCTAGAGCTGAGACATCGGACTTAGTCAATAGATTAGACTCGCAGCAAGATTTGGCCGACTTTAACATTAGATATCGAGTTTTGTGATTAATACCCTTTGCTTATATCCTCTATAATCCACTTGCCTGAAACCCTAGATCTAACTATTTATTATTATTGTTTACTTACCAATCTATCATTACCTGTTATAGTTTATATACTGCTTATTAATCTATTTGCCTAGCTTAATCGCGACTATATTGAGTTTATTGAGTAGCCACGCTCCTTGTGGATTCGATCCTTAAATACTACAATTTGACCTCTCTTGGAAAGAGTAGTTCGTAGGACTAAATTGATAGAGTTTGCATTAAAATAAATAAAAATTCTCCTCTCATATACATTTATTTATTTATATAGTTAGTGGTGGTTATGAGTAAATGGTTGTGTTGGTTTATGACACATCTTCTATTAATATAAATAACGGTAGTGTCTCCCCTTATTTGACTATGACATAAACTCTCTTATAAACACATAATAGAAAAGATTTCAAAGGAGAGTAAGCAAAGATTTAGATTCTTATTCATCAAAAAATCACTAAAGAAAAAATGTATAAGGAAGGAGAAGTTAATCTACATAACTTTCAAAATCAAGGTTAGTATCATTCTTCTTTCTAAAAAAATATTAAGGTTGAATTAATCTAAATTTAGAATATAATCTTACGTAAATTCATAATTTAAATCATAAAAGTTAATCTTACATAATAAACATAATATTGTTTAGGATGGGATTCTAAAAGAGACTGAATCAGAATCTTTTGCTCTGTATTTCAAGTGATCAAAGAAGAAACTGGATTTGATAGCGGTGAACATTAACCGGCCTTCTCATGGCTTCAAAGTAAATGGTCTTTCAATTGCGGCAACATCCACACAAAATATGCTCTTGTACTCATCGTCTCCAAAATCCATCATGCTTTTCGATTTCTTCTCCCATTGTTTTAATACACCTTCATCATAGCTAATGAAACCCATATCGTGTGAAAGATAGTTATAAAAGAAACAAAACTTTGTATGATTCTTTACCGTATCTGGAGTCCTTTTCCAATAACATATGTTTTTGCCTGTTCATGGTCAAGAACTGCTTCCACTTTTGGAGATCCAAGGTCAGTCTGGTCCATCTGAAATCAAAAGAACATTCTGATATGAATCAACTGACGATACTTGTTGTTCTTCACTATCAATGATTGCATGATCCTCACCTCAGATCGCCTTGTTTTGTCAAAAGCTCCCTTTTGCTGAGGTTGTCCAAGTGGTCCAATGTCTCTAATAATTTGCTGATGAGATAGAGAGGTGAGTATCATATGAAAATGAGAATCTAAAGGGCTTGTCCTTGATGTTTCTAGCACGAGAAATCAATGTTAGTTGCCATTATGGCAAACGAAACCAAAAGACAGAACTCAAACAGCAAAAGGAAACATACACAAACAAAATTCAGAATGTGTAAAGAGAAAGAACATAAAAGGCATGATGTTGGTTTTACTTTTACCTGTCAGGCCACTGCTTTAAGTCCTCTTCTGATTGTTTGAGATGAAGATCAACAAATGATTTTTCTAAGAATTTGTTTGAATGAAGAGGAGGTAGATTGTCATAGATTACCTTATTTTGTTCCTTGCAAACCCATGTTGATCTAGTGATCCACAATATACAAACTTTAGACACACACAAACAAACTCAATAACAATGTTCATTCAAAAACATACAACAATGAGAGTACTAAATTATCATGACCTGAGGATAACAAATCTGAATCACTCCACACATTGTTTTGTGGGAGGCTGAAACCAATAAGCTAGAAATCTAATCGGCGAGAGAAAGTGAGAATCAGATTTGGCCATAGCTTAGTCTACATATAAATCAATCGTCAATAAATCAGAAAAAGGAGAAAGGGTTATAACTAGGATGAGACGGATCCGGATATCTGGGATATTTAGGGTATCTGAATCTGGATCCGGATTCGTCGGATCCATTATTTTAATATTCAGATCCGTGTTTCGAATATCCGGACTTTAGATATCTGTTTAGATATTGTGATACTCGTGGATATCCGGATTCGGATCCGTAAAAATAATAAATAGAAAAATTTTTAAAAAAAATTCTAAAAATAATATATAAATTAAATAATCATACAAAATTTATGAATATATATATGACATATAATATTAGTAAAATTAAAATATAATACAATAAAATTTATTTTATGTATAAATACTAATATATCAAATGTAATTATTAATAAAATTTAAAATTTGGTATATCTTACAATACTAAAAGTTGGTGAACTAGAGTTCTAAACGTGTCCACGCAAAAAATTCACAGCCAATGAAAAGGCTATGCCATCGTAAATAAACAAAATATTTCCAGGTCAATTTTATTATTTTGCAACCTATCTCTTCGTCTTCTTCTTCAAGTAGATTTTTCCCTTTAATATTTATCTTCTCAACTCCTTCCCTGTAGATCTGTACTTGTTTCTCATACGTTTACTTTCATTAATTAATTACAAGTGTTATGAATAGGCCTCAGACTTATTATCCAGAATCCAGATTCGATCCGAGATCCACTCTATATCCGCTTCGAAATAGAATATCTAGAATGTCTAAGTCCAGATCCGGATATTAAAATCTTGGATCCGTCCAAACCGGATCTGAATATCTTAAATTTTAGGTTGAGTTTCTAAATTTTTTATAAATATTTAAAAAAATTAATTAAGCCTATTTTCATCAAAAAATTAAAATATTTTTAAAAATAATCATTCCTTAAAGGTAAATTAGAAAAGTGATATCAAACTTATGCTAGAAATGAAATTTTTCAAATATTAATTTAATATATACTCTGTTAATTTAGAATCTTATTTGAACTGTACAGTGTGATATTTTAGTTATACACATATTCAAATAGTTCTAAATATAATTTATTATCTCTACTATTAAAACAAAATTTCTATTAGGATTATGCCCTTACCTTTTGTAATTATTTACAAGGGAATGTCACTTTCTTATTTATATATCATTATTAATTAATATTAATCAAAAAAGTAATCTAGGAAATAGTCTAAAACTAAATAGATAATTAATTATGTAGAATTTTTCTCCTTTATTTTTATATTCAAAATGTACAATTATATTCATTATCATAAAAACTATTTACAGCAATTTCCAAATATGTAACCATTATAACTTTTATCTAATAATTTTAAGAATAATATAGTTTTGCAATTTAGAGTATTTTTATAAAAACTAAACTAAACATTATTTATATTTTTATTAAAATAATAATGAAAAATTACTAAGTTTAAAATGTCTGAAATGAATATTCACTATGTAAAATTGATGTTATAAATAATTTTGTAAATAAATAATGTAAAAAAAATCTATTAATGCATATAAAATCATTTAACTTAACATATCAAATACATTTTTGAAAATTTATCAGAAAATAATTATTTTCCACAACAAAATATTGTCAAATATATATTTATTATTAGAAATTATATCCCAATAGTAACACATTAAAAATTATTTTTAAATAATATAAGATAAATAGACAAATTATATTCTTTTGATTCTCATATATATATATATAGAGAGAGAGAGAGAGAGAGTTTTAGATAAATTTAGGAGATTAGCAAATTATATATGTTAACATATGCTATATACGGATCTCCGAGTCTATTTTTTTGAGAACGGGTCTGGAATATATATAAAAACGATGTTTGAAATTCAAACATTATAACAAAATTATTTAAAAATTATTTATTTCTAATAAAAGTTATAGATTCAAAAATACTTTATCAAAATAATCAAGAAAACATATCCACGCTTTCAAAATCTAGTACTCTCTTAATATAGCTAATCATTATACACTTAGAAAATTATTAATAGAAATTTTACCATTTCAGTTTGCATTATCGATAATGCTTTAATAGACATTACCAGCTATGAACCAGAGCCATATATTACATAATGAACACCACTTTTTTTATTGAACACCACGTTAATACTTCATACAATTACTCTGGCAATAACATTAGTCTTCTTTTTGCTAAAAACATTAGTCTTAGTCAATAACATCACTTAGCAATAAGATATATCTATTCAAGGTTTATGTTACTTTTTCAAGGTTGTTTAACCCTTTGTTCTGGTAATGCTTTGACATTAAAACCAGCATATGACTGAAGAAGATGACTTTTCCCATATATATACGAAAACTGAGTGGTTGTTACATATATTTTACGAAATACAAAATATATATGAAATGTTATTAAACTATTTTGTAACTAATTTATATAAATTTATCAAATTTGTCAATAGATTATATCCGGATAAACATATGCTCAACATTTTTTTCAATATTGATTTTATCCTCTTCAAAAATAGTTAGTATCTATTCAAAGAAGATACATAACAACTGATTTTGTTGACATACACAAAAACTAAATGGTTGTTATATTCAATATGTTGATATAATCTTTTTCATAAATAGTTAGTATATGCATATCATTATTAACTTCCTACATTGATGCAAAGAAAATACTAAACAACTGATTTATTTTATATTTTATTGATATTATCTAAGATATTAAACAACTGATTTATTTTTATTATATTGATATTATCCATTTCTAAAATAATCAGAATATATGCATATATGCCGTTTACACCCTACATTGATGCAAAGAAGATACATCGCAAATCTCCTCTATTAAAAGAGAAGTACACTTTTTATCTACCACAAAAAAGTCATAATGGTCCATTTTAGCAATTACATATATTTGATTATTACATTAATCTATTAAAAATAAAATATTTCAAATATTTTTAATAATTATTAGGATATTCATAATAAACAGTTATAATAAAATCTATTGTAGAAAATCTAATAAGATCTTACCAAGATTTTTAAATATTTTTAAATGAATTCATTTATTAATTTATTAATTATTAATATAACATTATTATAAATAAAAATTAAATAAGATTTTATTATAAAAGCAAATTCTCTTTTATTTTTAGAGATTTTATAAGTATAACCTATATATTATATTAAATTGAAATTAATATATGATTGAAATATGAAAAATTATTGAATTAAAATATTTACAGATTTTAAAAAATTTACAATTAATAAAATAAAAAATTACCCGCACAGATGTGCGGGTCAAAATCTAGTTATTTATTAATATACTTACATAAACTAACCTAAATTTATGTACAATACGTCAAATTTGTAAAGTATATACACCCTTATTATATATTAAGTGGTTGCTACTTAAAAACTCTTTAATTTATGATATGATCCCATATATCTTAACAATTAATTTAAATTAAATATTAAGTGCCCTTATTATATATTAAGTGGTTGCTAACTTATAGACTCTTTAATTTATGATATGATTCCATATATCTTAACAAATATTTGAAATTAAATATTAAGTGGTTGCTACTTAAAAACTTCATAATTTATGGTATGATTTCATATATCTTAACAATTAATTTAATTCAATATTTTGTGTCAAATTATTATTACTTCTGCAAAGTCTTTTAGATTATAAAGTATAAAGTCTATAAATTAATAATGTTGGGAATATGGTATTTTATTAGATTATAGAGTTATTAATTTACAAAAATCTTTTTTAGATTTTTATATTTTAAAATATATTTTTCGAAGAGTGATTTACATGAGTAGGAAAAATAATTTCTTTCTTTTCATTAAAGAGCACATAATGCTTGTGAGGCACAATATAACCTACATGTCTTGTATTGTGGACAAAATAGTCATTCCTTCCCGTATGTGTTCTGATTAGGAGAGTAACTTAATTATCTATTTTCGAATTGGACTAGACATCTTTGTTGATGGTCTAGTAACTTTAGTTGTTTCTTAGGAGTTATTATGTTTGGTTTATAGGTAAGTGGGATTAATAGTAGCCGTCAGATCTTTTTTTATTTGAATCCAGCGGCTGAGAAACTATACTTTTTGTAAGGTGAAGAAGCGATTAATGCATTTAATACGTAGCATAAGCTGTGCTTTTGGTTTTGACTGAAGAACTTTGGAAGCTTAAGGTAAAAAAATTATTTAGTAGTTGTGTGTGGAATTAGCATAATCTTTGTTGTTTAGTTGTTATATGAATGGTTTGGTTGGCTGTTTTGGCAGTTGTTTGTGATGGAAGAGCAGTGCATGGTAATAAGCGGCGACTGAGTTTGTGGAGATGAAGGGAACTAGGACTTCGTCATTGAAAAAAATCGATGGGGGGAGGATGGTGCCAGTTTACAAAGGAATCGAGTACATCGAGCTAAAATCTAGTGTGTTAAGAGAGTTCAATGTCGATGAAACTCGGTTCAGCGTGTGTTTGAGCTACTGGCCGCCAACGAGGTTACTTGCGACTGGCATGAAGACACCACTGGTTCTCTTGACGAGCGATGGGGCTGTGGGGTATGTTTTGAGATATTTCGAACTAAAAGGAGGAATGAAACTTTTCGCTAGGTTTGAGAAGAAGGTGATAGTGGATGAGTCAGATATTGTGGATGACACAGGTATCGGTTTTGTTACACCTTCTCTTGTGAAGGGTGGCGGGAACGTTTGTTTTGCGTCATCAAAAGGCGGCTACGTATCTTCTGCAGCCTCAAAAAAATGTTGTAAATCTGGATCATGTGGAGTTTTTGAAGGAAGTTGAGAAAGTAGAGGAAAGCCTTAGACATGATAGTAGTCGGAGCAAAGATGGAGATGAGAGCGGGTGTAGTTTAGGCAGCAAGGATAATGTAAACATTGTTGAGGAATTACACGAGTTAGACCTTAGACCGAGAGGCTATGATATGGAGTTCTGGAGTCCACTACTAGGTGGTGAACATGGAGGCTCGGATGCTGTTAATGTTGTGTATGATAAAGATGTGAATGTGGAAGGGTTGACAAAGAAGACGCGGCCGAGATTGTACTCGAGCATTACTAACGATTGTTTCGACCATATGGTGCAAGTTGGAGGTCCCAGCAGCGGTTCATTCAGTGGAAAGAGTGAGAAATTTGTACCAAGTGACGCATGGACAAGTGTTGTTCCTGGTGTTTCGAGGGTGGAAAACAGTGGACGACCACACATATTAGATGAGGTCGACGATGAGAAGTTTGACTTTCCAGGCATGTTTGATGATACGGAATACGAAGCTGCTGAATTACCAGACATGAACGTTGATTTTGCAGATTGTGAAATCCAGGTGGGCAAGGTATTTGGTAGCAAAGAGGACTGTCAGATTTTTTTGGCGATTTACCAATAAAAAAGCAAATCCATTTCAAGCAAACGAAGACTAAGGTGGTTTCATTTGTTGTTCAGTGTCTTGATCCACGTTGTGATTGGGGTGTAACCGCTCATGAAATTAGGAGCTGTGGATACTATGAAATAAGGAAAGCTTAACTTGAACATAGTTGTCCAGTAGAGACAAGGATGGGGTACAAGAGCAGAGCGACATCAAAGATGATAGTTGTTGTTTACAAGGCAACATTTGGGGAAGCTGGTAAAAGTCCAGTGGCAAAGGAATTGTAGAAGCTGGTTTTGGAGGATTTGCGAATAAATGCCTCGTATATAAAGTGTTATAGGGCTAAAGAGCAAGCGAAAATTGTTAACCAAGGGTCAGATAGGGAAGCATACTTGAAGTTGCCAGAGTATTTGCACATGCTAAAGCTAGCTAACCCGGGATCTGTTGTTGATTTGGAGACTGCGGTTGATGAGGATGGTGATGAGCGGTTTTTGTACTGCTTTAGTGCTTTTGCTGCCTCGATCAATGGGTTTAGGCAGCTAAGACATGTTTCGGTGATTGATGGTACACATAGGTGGTAAGTACCAAGGTGTACTTCTTATCGCTAGTGGGCAGGACGTAAATTTTCAGATATTTCCACTTTCTTATGTTGTTGTTGATTGTGAGGACGAGGAGGCGTCGACATGGTTTCTGCAAAAAATTGAGAGGATTCTTGGTGATTCATTTAATCTTGCCATAATTTCAGACCGTGCTGCTGGCATTTCGAATGCTGTGAAGCTGATTTACCCTAAGGCGCATCATGGAGCGTGCATAGTGCACTTGGCACATAATGTAAATTCAAGATATTCGAGTATAAAACTTGCCAAAATGGTAACTGCTGATGCAGTGGCATATACCCTCCGTGATTTCAGGGACCAATATGGGAAGATCAGAGATAAAAATAGTGCATGAGGGATATACTTGGGGAAGATCGGTGCTGCAAAGTGGTCTAGAGAAAATTTTGTTGAGGAACAGTACAATATAATGACCAGAAATATAGCTGATCAGATGAATAAGGCATTAAGGAAAGCAAAGCTTCCCCTATTGTTGAGTAGGATGATGACAAGGTGATTTTGAACGAGGAAAAAAATCTGAATAACACCGAAGGGCAGTAAGTGTTGAGGTGGACAAGCAAATGACGAAGAACATGACAAGTGCGTGGAGGTAAAATTAACTCTGTTTCCAGTTGGAGTAGCGAGGTGGTGGGAAAGTATGGTAGAAATGATCATGTTCAGCTTGCTGATAAGAAATGTACTTGCAAGTATTTTGACCGCTTTAAAATACGTTGTGTCCATGCTATGATTGCAGCATACGGAGTTGGTTTGTCATATGAGAGATTGTGTGGGCATTGGTTCAAAACAACAACGTGGAGGGAAACATACGCTGAAGCTATATACCCGGAAGGTGACCCGAGGGAAGTGGAGATTCCTGTTGAAGTCAGCAAGCGTGTTGTGTATCCACCGATGACGAAGAGGCTAGCTGGGAGGCGTAGAACGAACCGCATACCCTCAACAAGGGAATTTTTGGTAAGTTAGTTGGCCTATAATTTTATATTGATAAGATAAGACAAGATAGCGCAGTTAAAAATGTGACATGTGTTCAATGCAGGTGACAAAGAAGACGAAATTGGTTCCAAATAAGTGTGGAAGGTGAAGGGGGACGGGGAACAATCGAACTAATTGCACAAACCCTATATGATTGGGTGTTTTACATTTTTTGGGGGTTAGGTCTGTGTGCGGCTTAAGAAGTTATGGGTGAGGGGATGTTTTAGTTTTGGGATTTTGTTGATCTACATTAAGGATTTGTCGGTATGGTATCTTGTATTATTGTGGGATATATATTTTGGAGGAGACTGATGTTTAATCCCACTAATTGGATGTTGGATATCTATGTACTTTATTGTATTTTGTTGACATTTAAAATGGGAAACTTTTGGAGTTATGTGCCACAAATCGTTGATCTAGTGTCAACTTGTGATTCAACAAGGAGTTATTTTGAAGAAGACATATTACAGAGAAATACAAAAGACAAACATAGTAGCTGGTACATATTGATTAGTGCTTCTAACGCTGGAACTAGAGGCTAACACACAAGAGTTAAAAAAATAAAAGCAAACTTAATTATAGTAGAAGATGTTATGGAAGGAGCGGTTTGAGGTTGCATGAGTTTATCCTTGAAAATAGCAAAGCCACAACACCAAGTAGGAACAAGGCACCTGCAATGTTATTTAAATTGGCGCAACCTCCAGGAAGAAGTGTGTTTTGAGTTGAGTTTATCTTGACTTCTGGTTGTTCGTTATCCACCAAAACCATCTCCTCGGCAAGCTAGCACTTGAGGGTTGACATTTGTTCTTGAACCCATTCTTGGTGCAAGTTGAATCGTTCAATGATGGAGTCGGAAAGTTTTTGCATATCCAATGCAAGTGAATAAACCTTCGCATCAACCTTCTTAATCTTGTCGAGGAGGGCTTCATCAATCCACTTGAATAGATGGATTTCAGATTGGCACTGTCAAAAGTGTGGAATCAAATATGTTGAGGTTATAAGTTAGGAAAAGAGTATATATGGTGGAATGTGCGAAGTGTAATACCTTAACACCAATATCACATTGGTAGAAGCTGCAGTATGGGTTTTCCTTGGTTAAAGAGACAAATATTTTGACCGGAGATCCACACCAACAGCTGGTTGGGACGCCAACTGTGTGGCGCCTGTTGTTCGACTGGGAGGAAGCAGAGCTTGAGGTTGCCATCTTGTTTGATTTTGGATGGAGAGGCTAATGTTTAAAAAGAAGATCTGGAAACTGAGTGTTAACCCTAAGGTTCAGCCCCAAATTTAAAGAGAGAAGCTTTTCCCATGAGTTGGATTAGGGTTGGTAAAAATTTTGAACAGGAAGTCAGTTTTGTAAACCGGAAATTGGATTTGTGTTAGCGATAGGAAGAGTGAATTTGAAATGTGGATGGTCTGATATGAAGTGGTCCGAAATTGGTGAACACGAATTTGGTCGTAGTTTGTTGTATTTTACTTAAGTGTGATACATGCTAAGCAGGTAGATTAGGAAGTTAAAATATGTTACAACCAAAAGGATCCGTTAGTGTTTATATTTTTGAACCCCTAACAACAATATCTTACAAAAAAAAAGGAAAATAGCTAGAGAGTAGAGATCATTTTTCTGGGTGGTGCGTAGTAAGCTGGAAGAAAGAGTCTTGTAGATGTCGAGGACATATTGCTTGCGTACTTCGTGGACAGTTTGGTCACTTAAACCAGACATGTGCAGTGCAGGATCCCTATGGGCATGGAATTCTAGGAACTTTGCTGTTACTGGGCTGCAATCACCATCAGCATGGTTGATGTATAGGTCTGATATCCTAGTAAAGGTAAACGCCTCAAGACCTCTGACCAAATTAACAAGGTTGGGGAGCGTCTTCAAAATAAGAGCCATTAACTGTTCCACCCTTCGTTTATCATACAAAGTGGGCATCAGATCTAAGACTATGACAAAGCCCATGTCTAGGTTGATCACTTGACCAACCCAGTGTTTGTTGGCCCAGATCATTCGTGTGTAAACAGTGTGGATATCTTGAAGCCATTTTTTCCCAGGTGCAAAGACAATGTCAGTAACACGGTTGTACCAGTGAAAGCGTTCCTTACACCTTGAAGCATTGAACTGCAGAACTTCTCTTGTATCCTTGAAGCTAGATAGGGTGTAGTGAAAACAGCTTGTTGACGGGCTAATTGTATGTTGTGCCTTACAACGAGCATGTACATGAGTATTTCCATGTGCTGTGTATAAGAAGAATTAGTATAAATGTAATGGAGCATATAATGTAGAGGTTAGTTATATGAAAATGTTGAGAAGAACTTACATAGGTTGTGGTCCATTTTCGAGGTTAAGCAAGCTCGATGGAATCTGTTGGAGAAGTAAAATTTCGAAGGGGTGATGTGGAAGCTGGTGACATGAGAAAAGGACCAATTAGACGGGCAGTGTTAAGAAGCTTTATATATATGTTTGAGGACAACTTACACGTTTGGGGTGGAAGAGAGAGTCCTATATAGAAGGTCCCATTGTATTTGTGGGAGTATTGTGAGAAGAGATTTGGCTGGGACGGTATGACAAGCGAAAAGGACTTTCGCGAGATGGTTCTCCTCAAGGGTAGGAGAATGTCTAGGGGTGGATTTTGCTGGAGATTCGTCACTGAGTTCGACCATATTTGTTTCTTCATGTTGATCTTGCATCAGAGAAGCTCCGATTGTATATGTGTTACAAATTGGATTTGATAATGTGGATTGAGAAGATTATAGAGGTCCTGCAATTGTAGAACTGGGGAGTTAGGGGGTTGTATCAGATTGGATGAAGCTGTGGCAGTGAAGGCGTTGAGAACTGATTCATGCTGTGCAAAACCAGACACACTTTCGGTAGGCTTGGTGGGAGATGTGAGAGGTGTGAAAGGATTTGGTGAGGTGGGGTTGCCATAACCATAAGGATAAGGGGAGGTGGAATTTAAGGATAAATCATATTTAGGGTTGTCTGGGTGGGCACTAGTATCGTAATTAGCCGAAGTTACCTTAGTGAGAGTGTTGTTTGTTATCTGGTTATGAGGGGTGGTTGATGGAATCTGAGATTTGTGGATTGGAGAGGGGGTGGTGGGAGAGGGTTGGTTGGTGGATTCTTGTGGAAGAGGGATGTGGGTGGTAATGGCATCGCCGCTGGTGGTATGTTCTTGAATGTGGGAGTTGTGTATGGGGGAGGTGTGTACGGGTAAGAAGTGGACACGAGAGTCATGGATTGGGGATGTATGGACCCGTGGGGGTGGGGGGGGGGGGGTGGGGGGCGGGGTGTACGGTTGAGTGGTGGACGGGGGGAGTTGGTGGTGAGAGGGGTGGTGTGTATGCGGGGAGCGATATTGTTGTGCCGCATACTAGCTGATGATAGGTGATGAGCAATCGTTGTTGTGTTCGGGATGCAGGGGTTGTAGAGGCTGTAGTGTGAAGAATGTGGAACGTGAGCAAGAAGACAATAAAAGAGAGATCGGTAAAACAATGTTGAATACACTTGATACCTTTGGGTGAGACGGTTCACCGACAGAAGATCTCTTCTGCTCCTCAATAAATGAGTTGAAAGTAGATAGCCTCCCGTGGGAGCGTTTCCCTTTACAGCGTATCTTTTCCTGCAAACACTTGATTTTAGATTCAAGATCGGTGAATTTGTGGGTGAGTTCAAAGACCATTTGAGCAAGTTCCTCATTTGAGTTTTGGGATGACTTTAAACGGGTAAAGTAGGAACTTAACTACCTCTGCTTCCGGACAGAAGATTGTTTCTTCGAATTACGCTTAGGCTTGAGTGAAACTTTGAGGGAGGAGGTTTCCTTCCTTTTGAGGTTTCCTTCCTTTTGAGGTTTCACAGCGAGCTTAGGGGGACAGATAAAAGGCTCAGTGGCAACGCCGCCTGGCCATATAGTCTTAGAAAAAGGTTGCCTGTCAAATATACGTTGCTCCATGTAAGCAACATGTTGGTCGGTCACCTCATCGGACCAGACGTCCCATCCTTGTTCTGGTTGAGGCTAAAGTGTGATTAATGAAGTAAAAGAAAGCTGCAGTAGATAGGTGGGGGTGAGGCTATTGTAATGAGTATTAAGTAAATGTATTGTGAGCTATTGAAGGATACATGGAAGGTGACTTACATTCGGGTTAGTTTCTACGCGTAGTATATCTATGAGGTTGATTGAGGGGTGTTGTGGGAGATACCCATCATGAAGATCCATGATTGAGAGATGGTCGAGAGGAGCAGGGATCTTAGACAGTAACTATGGAATGGTGTGCAATGCAAGCAGTTGGAGTGCCAACGGGAAAGCTTGTAAACGGAAAGTACCCTGCTTTAGCTTATCAACAAGGGTCCCAGTCGGGTGTTCGCATGAGACATGGACAAACGGCGGTTGTTTCATGCAGGTTATAGTTTTGAGAAATGACTCTCTGCCCAAGGGGAACTGAAAGAAGGTGTGAAGGTCTTCAACCATAGTGACTTATCTTGGAGTGGGTTTAGGTTTTTGCTTGTGCGCTATTCAGACACCATCTACTATGATTATCAACGTCAGTCTGATCTTTCTCTAATTAGGCATTTCGGTTTGAGACTCCAGCATGTGACACAACTCGGCAACAGTTATATTCTTCTTCTTCCCAATCAATTCTTTCCGAAATGGAACCTTCCAAGCTTCAGTCTTCTTGGTGCAGACTGGCTGGTAACCAGGGGGAAAGGGTCCACACGGGAGACCCGTTATTGTCCTAAATTCTTGGAGACCAAATCTAAAAGGCTTCCCTACAAACATAGGCCAGAGGGTGTACTTATGATAATCTACGAGCTGTCGCGTTAGAAAGGAGTGTACTAGCTTACAGGATAAAGGGCACTAGCGAGACGGTAAATCGAGGAGCTTTCCAAAAATTGACTCCCTAATAATCTTGAATTCGTCGGTATCTCTGAGAACGTGCCATATGAAAGGGAGAATCTCAGGGGATAAGTAAATATTTAGACGCTTGCTGGGAAATCTATCAGTAGCAAATAACCTCTGGGAAGTTGCGTATCCAATTAATATGACCCTGGTTTGGATATTAAAATAAAAAAAAAATTGCTACAGATGTTGAAAGATATTAGAGTGGTGAACGTGAAACACAAAACATAACATAAAACTGAACTATAAAACTGAAAAGAAAAATCCCAAATATTAAGAGAAAGGAAGTAAATGTTAACATAATGTATAACTCTAAATTTAACATTAAGCTCATGAACAAAACAGAAGACCAAGTCAAGGACACCGAGTCAAAACAATACCAAGAAACCGAGACCTCGAAAACGAACCTTGGATGTCAGAATCAGGTTAAACTGATTCATTAGGAAGATTCAATGATGATGGACCGATTTACAGACAGAGCTTGCAGATCTGAGTTTATTCTTCTTGAGCGGAGGGGAGGCGAGGTCTAGTTGTTTGTCCACAAGTTAAGATAAAAAGAAACGAAATCAAGAACCGTATTGCAAAAAATCTACAAAGGTTGAGCCTTGTAAACGAACCTTACATGTGGTCGGCTTTGCTGGTTTTAGGGTTGTCGGATTTTGAGGCATTTCCAACGAATCTAAGTTTCCTGGGTTTCATCGATCTATGAAACGATTTCTTGATATTCTAGGGAAGATTGTTTGGAGATGTTTGATTAGAGGTAGTCGTTCCGGTATGCATAATTGCAACGTCCCAAAATAATTATGTGTTTAAAAAGATATTTTATTTTCCAAATCTGGAATTAATAGTGTATAGTTTTACGTGTTGTTCATTGGAATAAACGCAGCTAGAGTTGATAGTGTATAGTTAATAGTGTATAGTTTTTGAAAGAGAGAGTTCTCTTTTTTTTTATAATGGTTTTTAGGATAGTCGGGCGGAAGTTTTAATATATTGTATTTAGTTTAACATTTTAGTTTCGAATAGTTGTTATATAATTTGTAAAACATAATTGTATGTTTATTTTCTTATATACGCTATTAATATTGAAAACATAAACCTTTTTTATTTTTATATAGGAGTGTACTTACTTTTTTATTTGATTTCTTTTCATTCTTATCAATTACTCTATTTATTACTGAAATTATTTATTTTAGAATTATATTATGAATTATTTACTAAATGTATGATTTGTTTGCTAAACTTTTTGTTGGAATTTCAAACTTATTGAACAACGAAAAAGACATTCACATATATTGAGAGTGTTTAAAGGAAACTTGGAGCAGGAGGAAACATGTAAGAAACTACAAATACCAATTGACTAAACTTTTGGCTAAGCTCAAGTTATCTTATGCATTTTCAGAATTTTTTTTTCATTTTTATGTCTTGTTATTAAACTAATCTTTGTGAATCTTTAATTTGATTATGGAGTAACCATTGGTTGTGGGTTTTTACCATTTTGTTATGATCTGAACCTAAGTTTGGTGGTTATTTTAACATTCTTGCTTTATGAATTTTCTATTTATTTTGTAAAATTTATGTATTTGGGATTAAATTATGTACTTTAACTACATTATTAATTGTTAAAAAAAGATAAAATTTTGATTGGATTCAAAGTTAAATAGTGATTGAAAATTTTCAAAAATAATTGTAATTTTGTATTTGGACCTTTCCTTGATGTGTTGATGTGTCTGCAACAAACACATTTGATTCGGTTTTGGTTTCAATATTTTTAGTCCGTATGGTTTGATTCTTCAATTCTAGATAAATAAAATCATGCCTAATTTTATGTATGTGGAGACTGATTGGTGGTTTTCCTAATTTTATAAGCCGTTTGTTTTTTTTCTCGGGAGCATAAGACAAAGAGCTTTGTAATACGGTTAATTTATAAGCCGTTCCATTGACCAAAAAACATTTAATCTCTAGAGCATAATACAAAGAGCTTTGTAGTACTAGTTAATGGCACGTCAATTTTATTGGTGATGCTTGAAGTCTAATGCACATTTCCTTCATATTAACATGTTTTGTTGCTTGGTGGAACTGACGTCATAACTTTACAAAAAAGTATAAAGAGACAACGAAAAAAACTCATTATGCCAAGTAAAAGTTTTGACTTGTCATCATGCATTACTATACGCACACAATTATCCGGCTAACATGTTAAGAGAAGAAAGAGAACGATATCAAAAAGAATCTTTGCAGCATTGTAGATTATACTGCCAAACTTCAGATTTCGTGTCCTTTTTTGTGATTCATCTCTAGCTGATATCTTGATGAAGACCTTGCACAGAGGTGTGACAGTGTCTGATTGGTCCTAAAAACCAAGCTTAATGCAGACCCTTACCATTCAAACGACAAACTCCAAATTCAATTTACCTTTATAATATGAACAACTGAAAAAAAAAATCACAAAGGTCATAGATTAAGCTTATGAACACAGAGAAAGATGATATTGACCAAGTGTAAACCAAAAAGTAACCAACTAAATGCTTAAATCATCAAAACACCTATGAGAAAGATGTTGTAAGTAGAATTGTATTAAAAACTTCTTGATCATTAGACAGGGAGTAAAAAAAAATCAGAACGTTTGATGTAAGGAATTAGACCTGCAATAGCTAAGGGCTCCAAGCAAGCATTGTGACTGACTACTGATGTCCAAGTTGTCAAGATTGATGTCGAATCTTTGAATAATGCTTTTTTGAATTTCTTATACGTTACACTGAGAATCTCTTCTCTGGAAAGCTTTTCCGCAATTCAACCTCAAGTGAAACACATGTCATCGATTTTCTCATGAAAAACCATCCAAAAATCAAAAGACTATCATCTTCTTCCTCTTTTAAAAACACTGTAGACTCTGTCTTCCTTCCACTCACGGACCCAAATGTTTCTTCTCCACTCAAAAGCCCTTTTAGCCTTGACTCCATATATTTCCCTAAAATCTTTGCTGTAGAGCTTCCGCTTCTTCCAGGTAACCTACGCACACATAAAAAAACATAAATCTCTCAAAAGAAAAAAATCATGTCCAGTATTACAACAGTGAAAAAATGTTTAAGAAAACATCTAATTTTCAATTGTCATTATCACAGGTGTGCCATGGTCTGTTGGGGTTGGAGTAATTAATGAAGATTTCAAGTTTCATTCACATAACCACCTTTCAACTTCCTTCTCTTTCCATCAAAATCAGTAGCAAAAAATATATAAAACTAAAGAACTAAACCGGTTAAATAATATGATAATGGACAAAAGGGGAAGTTAAATAAGACCTGAGAATTCAGTAAGAGCATATTCACTCCCATAAGCTCTCTACCACGGCGGAAAATCCTGGACTCCCAGAAACAGAGCAATCCGTCTTCAATAGAAGAGGAATAGTGTCTCGTCTGCAAATCGGAGAAGAAATTAGCCATATCTCACAGATTTAGTTTACTGGTTAGCTTAGAAGAATGAAAGGATGATTCTCAAAATAGAAAAATCGCACCTTTTTATAGATGAACCTCCACCGCCTTACAGAAACAAGAATTGCATTAAATAGAGATAGTGTGCAAGAGATTAACGGAGGGTTTTAATATTATTTTTGGTTACTGGTTTCGTTTTGGCATCTAACGAAGAAGATAAAAGAGCGATCGAGAACACCTAAGAAATATTAGTTCTAGAGAAGGGAAGAAGAAGAACAGTTAACCCTAATTGAAACGCAACACTTCATCAACGTATAATAAGAAAGGGCCTGGATACATCTTGAAGACCAACTCAACTTAACGAAGCCCAAAAACATATGTGAGTGATGAGCAGGAGGGACTGAGCTGACGTGGTTGAATGTTGTATTATTACTGGTGGGTTTTCCTATAGAGGGTCCTGGGCCAAGACAAAATCGACCCGAGCCCATAGACCAAGACAAAATCGGCCAGAGCCCAACAGTAAGATGATATGGCATTTGGAAATAATCTGATTGACTGATTTTTTAGTGATGAGGTGGACAACCTCCTCACTTTTGTTATTGGCCTTTTAATATTGTAGACCAAGACAAAATCGGCCAGAACCCAACATCAAGATGACATAGCATTTGGAAACAATCTGATTGGCTGATTTTTTAGTGATGAGGTGGACAACCTCCTCACTCTTGTTATTGGCCTTTTAGTATTGTAAGATCTCCCATTTAATTAAAAAAAAAAGTCTTAGCAAATTGCCTAGATTAGCGAGGAAGTTTAGTATATGAAGAAAGGATCGAATTGTCAAGAGAGAGAAGAAATCTCAGCAAATCGATAGGTCTTGACTCTTGGGGATGACCTCTTTACCGTTGACGGCGAGTTCTGACAACGGCCGCCGCAGCGAAAACGACGAGACCAGCGCCGCCGTAAATCGTGGAGATCCGATCTCGCACTTCTTAGACAAGATTCGTCTCTCCGCTACTACGCTAGGAGATGGTATGGAGGAAGGTGAAGAAGCGCCGACGGAGCTTAACACAATTAACAGCGCAGGCGGGTTTCTGATCGTCTCTCCCGATAAGCTTTCCGTCAAGTACACCAACACGAATCTGCACGGTTACGACGTCGGCGTTGCTCAAGCTAATAAACCTGCTCCCTTCAAGTGTCTTACTTACTACTTCGAGATTTTTGTTAAGGATGGTGGTGCTAAAGGGAAAGTCGCTATTGGTTTCACTAAGGAGGGCTTTATAATGCGGAGACAACCTGGGTAAACGATTTAGCCCTTAGCTTGAGTTTTTGTCCATAAAGATTTAGGTTCTTGGATGAGGTCGTGTTCTCTCTGTGCCTTTGATTGAATATGAAAAAGGATGCCTTTGATAGAAGTTATTTTCTTCCGTAATGGTAGATGGGAAGTGAATAGCTGTGGCTATCATGGGGACGATGGACATATATACCGAGGTAAGGGAACAGGTGAAGCCTTTGGTCCTACTTATACCACTGGTGATACTGTTGGTGGTGGTATAAACTATGCTTCCCAGGAGTTCTTTTTCACGTAAGAACTAGCTTATTCATTTATTTTACTACTGGGGATTCAGTTCTTGATCAGTCCATTTCCCTGTTGCCATTTGACATATTTGATTACTTTCTTATGCCAGTAAAAACGGAGCTTTTGTGGGAAAAATCCCTAAGGACATAGAGGGTCATCTATTCCCTACTGTAGCTGTACATAGCCAAAATGAGGAGTATGTTCTCAGTTTATCCTCTCTTGGTTGCTTGCTTGTTGCGTTCAGTGGAGGAGTAGAACTACTTACGCAATGCGTTTCTTTTGAACTTTTGCAGAGTTTCTGTCAATTTTGGGAAGAAGAAGTTTGTTTTCGATGTTAAGGTAAGATAAAAGTCCTCTTAAAACTTATTAGTAGAGTTGCTAGGTCCTAGCTATTATAAAGGTGGGGTTGATGTAATCAGGAGTAAACTGCTGAAGAACCAATCTACTTCAGTGGTTCTCTTGGTACAAATTGCTCTCATTTTTGCTCTTTACATGCATGTGCTGCTTTTCCAGTGTAATCAAACCTCTTGGACCTTCGAACTATACATATATAGATATACTGAAATAGAACATGGAAGTGTATATGTTACGAATCTTCCCCTTTCGCTCTCTGCATTATGTATTTGTTCGAAATAATGTTTGACGAAGGCTTACCTTCTTTATGTATTATCAGGGATATGAAACATCAGTGAGGAATAAGCAACAAATGGCTATCGAAAAAATATCCATACCCCCAAATATCGATTATGGGTACACTCCTTCTCAACTTTGTTAACTAAGTTGTAATTCATGTTCCTCTTACTGGACAATGAATTGGTGACGAGCTTCTACTTTATCTAAAGTTCTATTTTCTTTATCATTAGGCTTGTAAAGACCTACTTGTTACACTATGGGTATGAGGAGACACTCAATGCTTTCAACCTTGCTACTAAAACTACAGTCCCTCCAATCCTTATAGCTCAAGAGAATGTTATGGACGAGGATGATTCATCATATGATTTGCATCAGAGAAAAACTCTTAGAAAGGTATTCATCATATGGTTACATTTCAACAAAAAAAAAGATCTACCTTTTTTTTTCATTTGGGTCAAACTTAGATCTTTCATTACTACTTTAGAGTTCACAACAAAAAAGATCGGCTAAATTTATGAATTACTGCTTTGTTTGGTTGGTTTAGACTGATCCATACTTTATTTGGGATAGCTTGTCAGGAGTGGTGACATTGATGCTGCTATGGCTAATCTCCAAGATTGGTATCCCCAAATTGTACAGGTGAACTGAGATGTTCTGTTAGTTCGTTTATTTTGTATTGCTAAGATAATCACTTTGCAAGATGAGATATGAACTCTAACCTGACTGTACTTACTGCAGGACGATAAATCTGTAGTTTGTTTCCTCCTTCACTGTCAAAAGTTTATTGAGTTTGTACGGGTATGCTCTTGATTCCTTATACATCTAGTTTTCACATTTTTAAGGCTTGTCACAGTAAGTTTTCTCTTTGTGTCTTATAAGAAAAAAGTTTTGTTATGAAGGAAGCTGTTGGACTTGTTCTTACCATAGAAAGTAGCTGCTTGAACTTGATGATCTCTGGTGTTAAACATTAAACTAAACAGAAAGAAAGCACTGTACCAAATACTTTTACGTGAAGTAGTTTGTTCCCTGAATTGATTATTCTTCGTTCACTTTCACATCCAAGCTGATGGGGACTACTTCTCTAATTTGTGGTTCTCGGAAACATGGTATAAGCAGGTAGGAAAACTTGCAGAAGGTGTGAAGTTTGGCAGACTCGAGTTAGCTAAATTTGTTGGGTTAACCGAGTTTCAAGATATAATTGAGGTACAGATTACTCCTTCAACTTCCTTTTGCCTCTTTCAAGCAAGATCCGGTTCAGATGTGGAGAGATTCTATGTTACTGGTCTCTTACAAACTCGATTTCCATGTTGATCATTCAGGACTGCTTTGCTTTGCTTGTTTATTCGAAGCCCGAGGAATCACCGGTGGGGTACTTCCTAGAAGACTCGCAGAGGGAACTAGTTGCTGATGCAGTGAATGCAGCGATTTTGTCAACAAATCCAAACAAGAAAGATGTGTGTCACTTGCATTCCCATCTGGAGATACTGCTGAGACAACTAACAGTTTGCTGTTTGGAAAGGCGGTCAATGAATGGAGACCAAGGCGAAACATTCCGCCTTCACCATGTTCTTAACAACAACAGTACAAGAAGATGAAATCTGATTAGCCAGGCATTTTCTTTTTAAAACTCTGGTTTGTTTGGTTGTTTTCATCATGCGTTGCTCTTTGTTCATACCTGTGATATTATGCTGAACTTTCCTATTCTGTAAAAAGAAAGTTTAAGAATAAATCTTGCAATTCGAAGTGTAGATGTTTCAAACGTAGTATGTTCAACAATGTGAGCTTCTGATTGTGTTTGAGATTCTACATTTTACTTATAGAATTTTTTTGTTAAACCTTCACTTGAGAAAAAAAAAATTGTTAAACCTCCAAACTTTGAGATTTCATGATATTTACAAACTGAATTTGGGTAATATCTACACACTCAGCTTCCCGTCGGATCAAACCGGATTATCCTAAAAAGTCCTAAAATAACCAGTGATTTCAGATCTCTCTCTCTCTCTTCTAATTGCAATTATTTTCTTAAAGATCATTCTCAATCGAGTTCGTGTGTTCTTAAGTTTTCAACTCTCTTCATGAAACTAGGGAGAACTACATAAACGAAAAAGAGAGTGTCACTTCAAGTCATGTTACTTCAAGTCAATTTTGTAGAGAGTCATGTCTCGTGTCTATGTCGATTTGTGTAGAAAGTGTTGGTAATTTTGTTTGTCTTAATTGTGGTAGCAGAAGATGGCTAAGATGAAATGGACAAAGAAGAAAGCAAAGCGTGTAAACCCTTGAAAAAGAAGAAAAAGCAAACTCTTGTGAAGAAGAAAAAACTTCAAACTATCACGTAAGAGAAGCAAACTCGAACTCCGGTATAGGAGAAGAAGACACAAAGAAGAAAGGGGATCTCAATGAGAGCTCGGGGTCAGGGACTCCAATTGTTCAAAAAGTCTAGACGAATAAAGAAAAAATAGATCAGGATGAAGGAAGTAACAGTAGAACCATAAGTAACAATATGACAACGGTTAGTAGTTATACCTCACTCTCTTCATAGTTTGGCAAGCATATTAGTAAAATTAGGATAACTACTTCGTTTTGATAGGAAAAATGTTAGTGATTGATGGTAATTAAGTAATTGGACAGAGGTTGGTGATTTTTATTTTCTGTTTTTGGATAGGAGTAGCTAAAGATGTCATATGGTTTTTTTTATTGTAATACTGGTATAACTAAATAGAACTTATTCCAACAATGTGTTTGTTGCAGGATCACGAGGATAAACCTACAACAATGCAACCTTTGCAAATGAATTTCCGGCCGAGGGATTATAAGAACATAATTAATATATCGACGAGGTGATTTATCAGAAAAGCTTTGAAAACCTTAGAGGAGTTAAACCCTCCACTTAAAAGCGTAGAGAGAAATTTGTTTGAGAAGCATTCGCAGTTCAAACACATATAACACATTCCAAAGGACAACAACCAGAAACCTATAGGCATGTGAACTACTTCGAACGAGATGTGATATACCATGATTTTTACCACTTTTAAATCATGGTATAAGTCTTATTTAGAGTCTACTATATGTTTTGGAGTATTTTTGTTGTTGTTTTAGAGTCGTTTCAGGTTCAGGTACGTTTTGGGGAACTTTGGAGATTCTAGAGCTATTTGAGGTGTAGAACTGTGGATGTGTCATACATTTATCTATGGATAGATACCTTCCCACGAAGCGATTGAGATCATATTTTGAAAAATGATAGAGCTTTGAGTTATTCTTCCATTGCCATGGGTTTCAAGTTAATCAAGATCATGGATCAAAAGTTATGCACATTTTACTGAAGCGTGGTCCGTCTGACGCGTGAGCAGGAAACTGTCGAGAATTCAAGAGATCTAAGGAGTGTCGAATGACACCACTTTTGGTGACAATGACAATCCTCCAAATCAGCAAACCAACATCTTTTAATGAATTTTTAAGAATTGTAACTTTGCCTCAAAGTTTCCACTCTTTACAGAAGACCCTTGGCATACTCAAAACCTTATTTATATGTTTTAAGCCATTGTTTAGGCTAAGCTCTTACTATTACGTTTTCTCTTAGGTTATAAGAGAAGAGCGGAACTCGTTCAGAGTCCTCTTAGAACTCCTTTGGTTATTCTATTTATTTTAATTATATATATATATTCATTCTGGTTCATCTATCATGTTTGAGTATATCCCTTGTTAGGTTTATGGTTTTCAAGGGTTTTGATGAACTTCTGAAATATAGAACTGCTAGGGCGATTTAATAGGATCCTTCACAAAATTGATCTAACTACTTGTGTTCTGAGTAGCTAACTAGAACCATGAATTTAGGATAATTGACAATCACGAGAGTGAGTTCAACTTCTGAATATAGTTATGATGAACTAGGTTGTTAGGTGCATGCGAGAGCTGGTTTAGTTAAACTAGTGAACATATCGATGAGGACGTTAATGCTTGTAAAAGGAATTATCGATCAACAATCTTTCTTTGTTCGCATGTGAGAGCTGGAATAGAGGAGAACTTAGTCATCTGATTAGACTAGCACCCTTCCTCCATCTGTTTTACAACTCTTATTATTTATTGCTTTAATTTACTACTTGATTTACTGATTTCCTATTATTTAACCTAACTTAATCTGAAGATAAAGTCTATTGTGCGAAATATCGAGTCTATGTTGATACGATCCCTAAGTATTGGAATTGATCTCTTATTTGAGAGAGTTTCTCTAAGGTAATTTGAGCGATATCAATATGCATAGAAAAGGAATAACAAGCTTGGTTTGTCGTGAATAGTTGTTCCATCCGCTACGGTATTAGGGAAAACACGTCGATATCAAGATTAGACTGCCGACACTATTCAGTGAACTACAAGCTGTAATGACCACACTCGGTCACTATATCGAGCGGTCCTTACTCGCCAAGCCGATAGCCGACCCGGGCCAATCAGTCATATTTAAAGTTTTTATCCTCTTTAGCTGTAATATTCAAGTGAGGTTTGGACCATGTAATTATCTAATCTAATCAAGCAACCACATAAGTAAGAAAACCACACAGCCGTATTGTATTAAAAACCAAGGATTTGGCACAATGTTTTAGTGTATTTCTATCACTCATATACAATACTAGACCTACATGACACAAACACCATTCATAACTATTGGCCAACAGTCTCTCTTCAACCTGAACATCTTTAGAACCTGCCACATGAATGAGGCATAAGCAAGTCCCATAATTGCTTAGTGAAGCGAATCATTCTGCCTACTAGTTAAGCCCTAAATACATGTCTACCAAGTCCTAAGTCTTTTAATAGACAATGAATCCACACAAAAATATGCCTCATGGTCGAGGTCTGCTAGAAATGGTTCATCCCCAAGGGTGGGCCTTGGCGGATTCTTCTCATACGTCGGAAGCATACACGAAACGCCTAGTGTCATACACAATCGATCGACCCACTTGCTCTTTCCCAAGCATATGACCATAATTATCTTGTATAGGCTTTACAGCCAGTTTGGGTAATCTATATGAATGCACCAAAACAAGGCAATACACTCGGCCATAGCCTTATGTATCAATCACACAACACTCAATTATCCAACCCAACAAATCCTAGATCAACCCGAAGGCAATGACCATTAACCGGTGTCAACCATGGGCCTTCAGTTCTAACCCTATGTCATCACACTCACCTTAGAAAATAAGAAAGAATTATGAGAAGAGAAATTAAAATTCTCAAGGCACCCTTTCAGTGACCTTTTTAGAAATTGCCCGAACATCTTTTCGGACTGCCTCGCTTGACCGTCCAACAACTTCCTTTGCTGAGTCGACCACTTGGTTCCAACCACTAGTTGTAAACTTCTCTCTCTCTCTCTCTCTCTCTCTCTCTCTCTCTCTCTCTCTCTCTCTCTCTCTCTCTCTCTCTCTCTCTCTCTCTCTCTCTCTCTCTCTCTCTCTCTTTGGATATCTCTCTAGGTCTTTCCTTTTGTATATGTCTAACCCGAAAAGAAAAGAAGGCAATGGGTGTTTATAGAAAATGAAAAATGTTCGATGGCTCACCATTGGCTAAGGGCCAAAATGGTGTGAGTTTCCCTCGCGGCTATTACCCTTGAACTTGCACCCATTCGCCCATAACCACCCTAAACTAAGCATCAACCACCATCGGTCCTCTTTGGTTCAGATCCTCACACATCCTATGCTAACCCAACCGAGAAACCCTAGCCTAGACACCTAACCACTCGCCCAAAAACTAGACTCGGTAGTTATGGTAGGACCAACCAGAATTGTCCCACTCCTCAACCAACTGCCTGAGTTGGTCGTCAAACTGGACCAAGCTGGTCTAGTACACTCAAATATAACCTCAACTATCCTAACTAGCTCTGATATGACCACCCTCATCATGAGCTACGAGATACATGCTTCTGATTCGACCACGCCAATGGAGTATCCAGGTCGATGGTTTGTATGCACTAGAATACGCTTTTCATTGTACGTCCACCTGGTCCTATGTAGGACTGAGGGCGTTACAAGTCTTCCTACCTGATTTGGATTCGTCCTAAAATCCATATCAAGTTTCATTTAACTCTCATACCACTCTGTGTAATCTAACTTCATCCTATACTTTGTTTCCTAGGTCCTTTCCTTATACCACTGTATTCCCAAAGTTTCAAGATTGTCTTGATCACTTTTCTACGTGTTTGATTTTCCATCATATCCATGATTGTAACATGTCAAGCTTCTAAGGTTAGGTTTTTACTTAAATCTAGAGGTATTCTGGTAATGATTACATCGTGTTTCGTCAAACCCTTCTTAAATTGGGAGACATGAAAGACATTGTGAAATGTTTTCATGGTTTCCAGCAAGTCAAGCATGTACGCTACAGCCCCAACCCTATAAATGATTTTTAACGATCCTATATACCTCGGATCTAACTTACCTCTCTTACAAGTCCTCAACATATCTCTAAAAGTTATGGTCGTAAGATAGACCATGTCTTTTATCTCGAAATCGAAGTCTTTTCGACATCAGTCCGCATAATGTTTCTGCCTATCTTGGGCTTCCCTAATTATATTTCTCATATACTTAATCTTCTCCCTAGTCTACTCTAATATTTCTGGCCCTAGGAGATTTCCTTCTCCCATTAGAGTCTAACAAAGAGGTGTACGACATGGTCGACCATATAGTGCCTCATATGGCGACATGCCAATACTAACCTAAAATCTGTTATTCTATGCAAATTCTACCAAAGCTAGATACTTCTCCCAAGAATCACCCCAGTCTAAGACATATGCCCTTAGCATGTCTTCCAAGGTTTCTATAGTTCTTTCTGATTGACTGTCAGTTTGGGGATGATAGGCCGTGCTCGTTTTTAACCTTGTTCCTAGATATTTTTGAACATCATTCCAGAATAAAGAGGTGAACCAACGGTCTCTAAACAAAATTATACTCACTGGAAAACCATGCAGTTGAATGATCTCGTCGATGTACTTTGTTGCGATCGGTTCGACCCGTCTGTTTTACGGACTGCAATGAAGTATGCTGATTTGGTCAACCTATCCACTATTACCCAAATTGCATTGTTCTTAGAAGTATAGGTTGATAGGTCAGTCACAAAGTCCATTATAATGTGGTCTCACTTCCATTCCAGGATCGGTAAGCTTTGCAACAACCCACTTGGAACCTGGAGTTCCGCCTTCACTAGTTGATAGGTAGGGCACTTCCTTTTCCATGCTGTCAAATCTCATTTCATGTTTGGCCAATGATATTATCTTTTCATATACGTGTACATCTTATTCTGACCAAGATGAATTAAAAATTCAAACTAGTGAGCTTCTTGCAGATTTCCTCCATGAGTTCTAGGACGTCTGGTACATCGGCTCGACCTTTCACAAATATTGTATAATCATTCTTATTAGCCTGTCTTATTCTGGACAGAAGGTATGCCTGACCCACCGCATCTAATACCAACGGCACCTGGTCAATGGTGAGTTTATTAAGATCTATGGCTCCTAGAATTCTTGCAAGCGTCTTCTCTTCCCGTGCTAGAGCAAAATCTGTGCTTCTCCGGCTTAGTGCGTCTGCGGCCAGATTAATTAGTCTTACCTGGATGGTAAGCTAAATCCAGATCATAGTCAGCCACTAACTCCATCCATTGCCTTTGTGTCAGGTTCAGATATGGCTGCGTGAAAATATATTTCAAACTCTTATGGTCCGTGTCTATTTGCACCTTAGAACCATAGAGGTAAGGCCTCCAGATCTTAAGTGAAAATATCACAGTCGCCGTTTCTAAATTGTGGGTTCGGTAATTTCCCTCATGCTTCTTTAGCTGCGTAGAAGCATAGCAAAGTACTCAGTTGTTATGCATCAGAACACATCCTAACCCGATTATGGATATGTGTACATCATATTTGTTTTTGGTAAGGCCAATACAAATGCACTGTCAGAGCTTCCTGAAGCTTTGAGAAATTGTTCTCGTAAGCTTTTGACCAAACAAACTTCAAGTCCTTTCTAGTGCGTTTTGTCAATGACTGGACCAATCTTGCGAATCATTTCATAAAGTTCTTATAGTATCCAACTAATCATAAGAAAATACAGATGTCCGAGGTTTTCCTTGGCCTTGGCCTTTCCTCGATAGAACTGTTAATATCTGGATTTACTAAGACTCTTTATCCAACAGTATGTGTCCTAAAAACCCTATACTACTCTGCCGGAAGCTGAAGTTACTCAGCTTAGCAAACAACTGGTGTTTCCTAAGCTTTTCTAATACACGCCTCAAATGATCCTCATGCATATCCGAATCTTTTGAATACACGAGTATGTCATATATGAAGATGACCACAAACTCGCCTAGACAATCACGGAACAAGTCGTTCATCATTTTCATGAAAGCTGTTGGTGCATTGGTCAACTAGAACGACATCACTAGAAACTCGTAATGGACATACCTAGTTTGGAAAGCCATTTTCTGAACATCAGTTGGGTCAATTTGAATCTTATGGTAGCCAAACGCTTAGTCAAACTTGGAAAAGAAAGTGTCACCCTTAAATTGATCCAATAGCTCGTATACTCGAGGCAACATGTACTTGTTCTTTAGAGTCACCTAATTTAAACATCGATAGTCAATGCACAATCTAAATCTTTCATCCTTCTTCTTCACAAAGAGTATTGGTGCTCCCAAAGGAGAACTACTCAGTCAGATGAACACCTTCTTCAAAAATTACCCAATTTGCTTCTTTAGTTCAACCATTTTGGCTGGAGCCAGGCGATAAGGAGCTTTTGAGAGAGGAGCTGCTCTTAGTTCGATTTCAATGGTAAGTAGGTAAGACCTATCGGGCACCAAGCCTTGTAAGGACCTGGACACATATCTAAATCAAAAACCACATGAATATCCTCAATCACCTTGTCCTTAACAACATCTCTTACAAAGATAGTGGCTAGGTATGCTTCTCATCCCTTCTCAAGCATCATTTTTCCTGGATTTCTAAGACCACTATACTCCTGTACATCAGCCGTATACCCTTGAACTCTAGCTTTCCATTCAATCGCTCAAATCTATATTCCCAAGATGGTATTCTAATGTGGCCTTAAACCTTCTTAACCACTTCATACTCAAAATTACCTCATGACTTGAGTAATACCACAATTAGGTCGGTAAATGATATCACTCAAATTACCATAGAACAACTTTCTCTCTCAAATAAGAGGTTCAATTGTAGTACTTAGGGATAAAATCCACATCAATCGTGGGAACACAATAGACTTGAGATATTAAGATTAAGCTAGGAATATAAAGCAGTAAATAGTAGTATAGAAGTAAGCAGTTGGTTGTAAACAACAAGATAAAATAGCTAGATAGGGTTTCAGACAATAAAATTATGATGTACAGATGCTAAGGGTGTGTGATGAACCGTCCTAGAACTCAAATGCAATAGAACGATATACAACTCTCGTTGTGAGTCTAATCAGATGACTAAGTATTTGTTAAAGTTCGGCATACGAACAAGGAGCGAGCGTCGATCGATACTATGGAAGGAGTGTCGATCGATGCTACTTTAGGCAATAATTAACATCTTATTCATTTTTTCACTAATCTAGACTAGCTCTCGCATATATCTAATAACCTAGCTCAGCAAAATTAATGTCAGTTAATGAACCTATTGATGTAGTTGTCAGTATCTTAAATTCAAAGTTCTAGTTAGCTATTCTATAACACAAGCAGTAAGTCCTATTCTGATGAAGGATCCTTAATAGATTCACCCCAGCAGTTATATATCTCAGAAATTCATATAAACCCTAACAAAAATCTAACCTAACATAAGAAACTACACATATATACATAATTAAGCTAAGCATAACAATATTCTGAATAGGTAGCATAAAATAAGGTAATAAAACAATGGAGTTCCAATACAAATCTCTGAAAGATTCTTGATCTTCTCTCAAAAAAAACCAAAAAAGCTTCTAAAATGGTGGGAATAGTTTGTGGGTCGTTTCTAGGTGTTGTATTGCCTCAAGCAATGGCAAAACACCTAAATGTTAGGCATAAAGTTGGCCAAGAGTAGATTTGTAATTATGTGAATTTTCTGGACTTTGGTTGGTCTTGACTTTAAATCAGTCCATTTATTCGCATAGGTAGTCTCGATCGACACTCTTCTTGAATCTCGACTCTAAATTATGATTACTTCAGCAACTACAAGTTTTCTCATCATTGAGCTCCAGAGTGTTCCATAATCTCCACATTGTTCCAAATCATATCCGAACCTCAAAACACTATAAAATAGACTCCAAACACATACAATGGACTCTAAATAGCACATATATTATCGATAAAAACTGGTAAAATCCATAGTATATCAACTCCCCCAGAATTATCCTTTTGCTTGTCCCCAAGCGAAAAATTTAACAGTCCTGTGAAAAAGGTTTGAAATCGCATGGACTCACACAATTTTTGAACTTACTACTATCAACTCTGCAATATTGCAAGCCACATCAAATCAATGCCAAATTTAGAGGTACCTTATGTACTCTACCCTAGCTTAGCAACCAAACCATCTAGCCAAAAACTTAGCTAATACTGTCGACATACCCCTCTACTAGTCTCATTTCTTATAGTAAAAAGGTGCATGCTTATCTTGGGATTATCGATGAAAGGATACATAGACTCTTACTCAAGAAAGTATCTGAACACAAATTCAATCTTCTCTGATCAATTTATTCCATCTTCCTCTCTTCCCTGAATCTTTTTTTTATTCTAATGAACAACGACGCTTTTGCTGTCCGTTTTGTTCATCTTCTTTTTTTTTCTTTGACAAATTGTAGGTGAAGAATGGGGTCATAGGAAATTTTCCTACCCCTCTCTTTCAATAATGTGTGATCATTTCTTTCTGAATTAGAATAATGGGGTCATAAGAATTTTCCTACCGCTCTGCATCTTCAGGAAATCATCTCAATCTTTTCTTTTTTTAGATGGCGAAAATAGAGAGAGAGAGAGAGAGAGAGAGAGAGAGAGAGAGAGAGAGAGAGAGAGAGAGAGAGAGAGAGAGAGAGAGAGAGAGAGAGAGAGAGAGAGAGAGACACACACACAAACTTTTACCTTTCAGACTTGCAGATCCAGTGTATACTACGTCCCAAGACAAGCAAATTAAGTTGATTAGGTTGGAGGTCAGTTTTGGTTCCTTCAAACATTTTCAGCGTGTCGATGTTAGTAGCAGGTGATCCACTTTGGTATTTCTATCTGGTACACCATGCCATCAATAAATCTAAGAATTGTGCTAGAGAGTGGTTGGATAATAATTTCACCATCCCCTTCTTGACTCTACAAAAATAAATAAATAAAACATAAAAATAAAACATAATATCAGTAATATCTCCCCTAGACTTAAGCAACACAGTCCCCAGTGTTATACAATCAAAGATTATCAGAAAATAAATCATAAGGACAAAATTAAACAATGAAAATCGGTATACATGCTCGCTGAAGGTGAGTGTCGGTTAACATTGTTAAGTGGCGATCGATACTCGTGATGCTTTGTCGATCGACATTGATCAGGTGTCGGTCGATACTTTGTGAAAACTTGTCTTCCTCGTTTTTAGACTGAAATAAAATAAATATGAATCTATAGTATTTAACTCAACATTTTGGAGGTTTTTGGCTAATATGGAGGTAATGAAATACTTGTTGGGAAACAAGTATCAACATCTTCTCTGCTCATTTCAAACTAGGTGCCTACAAAGTTTTCGTTGGCTTCTTCTCCTTGGATTATGTGCTCTTGCTGTCTCTAAATAATCTCATGTGTGTAATTCACTTTCAGCTATAGCTCCCCCATACATTTTCTTAACCATCCAATAATGTTGTTTAGAGGAAATTATATTGCATCAATCTTTCTATAGAACTCATCAAACATCCTCCCTAGGCTGTATTAATGTCAGCTATCATCCCCTCAACTTGATCTCTCCTGTAAATCTGAGGTTCTAGCCAATAAGCAGCTGTACAACGAATTCCAGACATCTAAAAACATTCATCATATTGTGGTAGACTCAAATAACAGCCTCCCCGAGTATCTGCCATTTCAATTGCTTCCATATCTTCGTTTGAAACATTGATGATTCTTCCATCCTTAGTAAGTGCATTGCCCTCTTCATATTTGCATATTCGGTGCTCATCTGGTGCTACTACACGGACCTTTCTTTTGGGTGGAATGGTGGCTATAACCAAAAAAACTCTTGGAATTCTGGAGTCGCAGGGGTGGCGATCGATGCCTCTCTGTCATCTTCATGCTCTACACTGGAACCAGAATAGCATATTGCCACAAATCCTGGATCTTCGCCTTTCTTAATGTAGAGCGTGTTTTCCTTGACCACTTGAACATGGCCACAGAAATCACTCTCACTGATGAGTGATAGGTACAAACTGTTTGACTTCATATCACAAACAGCTCCTACAATAGCCATGAAGGCTCTCCCAAGTAGTAGTAAAGAATTCCGGTCTAGATGAATATCTATGATGTGAAAATTCACAGGAAAAAAGGCATTGCAAATTTGTACATGAAAGTTTATGATAATTCTTCCTAAATTCACCTTAGAGAAATCCACAAATGTGAATGAATCTTCATAAGGCTCTATATTCAAACTCAGTTGCCCAGCCATCACCTTGGGCATAATATTGACTGAAGAACTTTTATCGAAGAGTCAGTATGGATAGCTGTGACCTCCAATCATGCATGGAACCATGAACTTCCCAGAGTCACTCTTCTTATTCAGTGTAATCCACTGCTTCATCTTCTCTCTAATCTGATAGAACATATGCTCACTGTCATTGTTTGTCTCTCTTCTCTCACTGAAAATCATCCAAAGTCGGTGGGACCAGTAAGCCTCGTCGAATGGTGTGTCTACAGGGATCCTCATCATCCTCTTAGTGAAACTACCCAACTCTTTCTCATTGGTTTCTCTTCTTAGATGCTTAGGAACCTTGTTCTTTTTTTTAAAGGTTTGTCCCTTAGTAGCATGCTCAATGATCATAGGCTTTGGTGCATCTTCAGATTGCTGATTAGTGTTCACTATTGGTTTTGTTGATGTTTGAGACGAGTATCTTGAAGCATTCAAACATTCTGTACCAATACTTGGAAATCGAACTCGGTAAGTCCTTGGTGGGTGTCGATCGATAACAGTGGTAGGGTGTCGATATAATCTTTTCGTTTTAACACAGTATAACATAGGGGAAAACAGGCGTCGACAAATTTTGAGTGTCACTCAATTCTCACCGTTTCACAAGATCGTACGAACTCAACATGGGGTGTCGATCGGTTTTCAGCTTCTGATGTCGATTGACACCAATGCAAACTGCCGAAAGACATGGAACTTTCAACTTGAAAGCCCCCTTCTTGGAGTTTCTCTTCCTGAATCACTTGCCAAAAATCATCATCTATGATGGCAGTCACGTGGTGCTTCTGTCCAGCCTCTCCTTTTCCGTTAATCGGCGCGTCCCGTCTTTTCACAGTTTCATTAGTCTGAACCACTTGAGTATCCAACTTCTTTACATGGGTGCTGAGAGCTTCAAACTTGTTATTCAGGTTTGTGTACCAACATCTATCTTCCCACTGAAATCCACTGTCAGCGTGTGTTGACCCTCAAGAACATGATCAATCATATTCTCTATCTTGCTTTCTTGAGTTGTTGGTAGAGGATTCTGGTAAGAAGAAGTTCCTAGCTCATGTTGTTGTTTTAGGGTTTTTGATAGTGTAAACTATGGTTGCAGTTACTCCTTTGACAAGTGCCTTATGATTTTATGTTTCCACCCTGTTTCCCAGACCTCAGAAAACCAGTGCAAGTAATGTAGTTCATATCCTCTTCGTCACCCTTATCACTAGGGGTATCAATAGCCTCTAAATCTTCTGCAAAGCTCACATGCCTCTTAAGAAGCTTATGAACACTGTCCAGCTTGGCCTTAACTTCATCCATATGCTCCTTTCCCGAGCTAACTGCTCCTCTCCAAATCAGTGTTCTTAATGTCATTGCTAGATGCCAAGTTCTCAATAAGTCTCACAGCTTTTTCTGGATTCCTTGTGTTCTCAATAGCAGTGTTTAGAGCCATCTTGTAGAACAAAGTGATACCTCTGAAGAAGTTACTAAGCATTTGTACCTTGTTGAACCTATGGTTTCATGATTTGGTCTTAGGCCCTGTAGCAAAGGTGACCACATCACCTATGTATTTCACACGAGGTTTTACCTTTCACGCTTACGAGTATGGAAGACGACGGACAACAAGTAACTACGGAGTGTGTCTGACAGGTGAAACAAACTTTTACGGGATTTTGTAGGAGATTATTGAAGTTGAGTTTGTGAGGTTACTGAAGCTGAAGTGCGTTCTCTTCAAATGTGACTGGTTCGACCCCGTTCTGAGCAGAGGTACTCGGATTAACACTGTCGTCGATGTCAATTCTAGAAGAAGATACAACAAATTTGAGCTTTTCATCTTAGCTTCTCAAGCCTGCCAAGTTAGCTTCATTCCATACCCACGCCTTCGAGATTCCAGAATAACTTGATTAGCGGCTATCAAAATTACTCCTCGGGACGAATAGTTGCTGGAGAATAACCACCTTTGCAAGAAGAAGCGTGTATCACTGAGTTTGAAGCATCTGAACAACAGACCGATGACATTCTTCTCATTGATCCGGATAACCGTCAATATGAAGATCTTCCCGACGATATGACGGATGACTCAGGTGAAGATGAGTTCGGTGAAAATGATGATGAAGAAGATATGATGGATGAAGCAGGTGAATATGAGCTCGAGTGGCTCATAATGAATGTAAACAATTGGTTTTTAATTAATATGTGTAAGACTTCATTTTTGTGTGTTATTCGGTTGGATTATATAACTTGTTAGTTCAGGTTTTATATTTGATCACAAAGAATGTAAACAATTGTTTAATATTTGATAACAAAGAAAAAAATTAGAGTTTAGGGATTAAGGGAACTGGGATGAAGAGTGAAAGAAAGATGTGAAGTTATATATTTGGGTTTTTGGGTTTAGGGATTTTATTTAGAGGGTTTTGTATATATTCTTGGTAAATTCCTCGTAATAGAAAACACAGGCCTGGTAGTTTCGTCGTAATGGGCCCTAGTACATTCGTCGTAATGGAAAACACGGGCCTGGTAGTTTCGTCGTAATGCCTCATATTTAATTTGTCGTAAAGCTTCCTATTAAATTCATAGTAATAGAAGACACGCGCATGGTAACTTTGTCGTAATGGAAAATACGCGTGTGGTAACTTCCTTGTAACATTTCTACGAATTTACTAGGCTTCAACTTTTTTATATATACCCGAGGATCAGTCACGAGGCAAGCCTCGTGTATTCCTCCCAACCTTGTCCTCTGCAACTTCAAGGTATGTGTTTTTTTTTAATTTTTTAGGTTAGGTAGTTAATAGTTGGTTAGTTTAGGTGGTTAGATTAAGGAACATTGCGTTATTAGAAATTGATTAGAAAATATGTCGAACTGTTTAGATTTTTTTTAGAAAGTGAATAAATATTTTTAAAAAAATGATTAGATATTTTTTAGAAACTGGATAAATATTAAAAAGAAACACTGATTATATATATATTTTAAACTGAATAAATATGTTTTAAAAACTGATTAGATATTTTTTATTAACTGATTTTTTTAAAAAAATGTAGATGGCACCTAGAAGACGACCCACTTATTCCGACATATTTGTACCTGGTGCTGGGACATCATCTAGTTCAGCTCCATCAGCTTCTTCAGATCCGGAGGCAGTCCCGGAGTCACAAGAAGTTGATTGGGCTCCTCCTCCTCCTTATGCACCCTAGATACATCACCCGATGCCTCCACCTCCTCCTCCATATGAGGCTCCTCCACCGGCTCCACATCATGCCCCAGGAGCCGGTGTTCATCTGGATTTGCTTGTCCCTCCATCTGCACCGTACGTTATATATACAGTGGAGGATCTTCTTGCTCATCCTGGACGAGTAGGACAAAAGATTTGAACCCCAACACCCCCAAAGGGTACTTATTGGTAAGTTTTTTAATTTTATTAATTTTAATTTTTAACATTATATTTATTATACTCATCTAATAAGTTCATATTATTTTCAGGTTTGGCGTTGATAATTGTGTCAGACGTAGCGTTTCTGACACAATCAAAGGCTACTTCATTTAGGCCCATCCCAACTGGAGTACGACTCCCAAACACATTAGGACTACGTGGTTCAAATGTTTTGCGGTAACATTTTTCCATTTTTTTATTTAATAACTTTTTTTTTTCTAATTCATTTTATTTTTCTTTGTTTCAGCAAAGGTGACAATGGTCCTTAGCAATCAACGAGAGGGTTAAGGCGGAATTTGTTACTAGAGAAAAGATCCGCCTTTGCAACACGTCTCAAATTGGAAGGAAAAGTGGGAGTATTATGGCTATGATGCCAAACTCACCAAGCTCACGAAAGAGGTTTAGGATAGCTTCATCGCCTATTGGAAGCTACACGTCTTGGTCCGTAAGGCCAACAGTAGGACGAAGGATGCGGATGGTAACTTACCCATGCTTCACACAACCGGACAAAACCCCTACGCCGGAGTTTGTCTACGAGTTGTAAGTTTTATTAATTTTATATTTATTTTTTTATTTTTCTTAATTATTATTATCTTATATAAAAAATTAATAAACTTAAATTTTATATGGTTTTTGTAGGCTAAGAAGACCAGAGTGATGCAACTGTCTCTAATCTATTCAAGATCACTCACCAGAAAGCGAGCAGGGCTTTTGTAGATCCACAGTCGGAGAAGCTCTTTCACGACGTGGCTGCTCTCGTTGAGGAGCGCGAGACGCAGATAACCTAGCAGTCTACTGATGGACAGCCCATCAAATTGTCTACACATGAGGTGGACAAGATCTTCGAAGATGTAAACTTTAGAAATTTTTTTATATTTTTAATTTCTTATTTTATAATTTTAATTAAAAAATTTCATTTCTAATTTTATAAATATTTGTTTTAAAAAGTCGCTCCAAGAAAGAAGGGGCAGACAATTGGAATAGGATCTGTCAATGACTTCCCAAAGGCGACTTCGTCTTACTCGTCGAGGCGAGATGAGGAGAATGCTCGGCTGAAGGCTCAGGTGGACGACCAACAGGTCATTTACAGTCTCTGGAGGATCTTCTCAACATTATGGTGGTTGGAAACCATGTTCTACAAAGAGCGTTGGAGGAGAGACGTCGTAATCTCAGTGACCAAGCGCCTCATGTAGACGAGCCTCGAGACTCTACGGAAGGGAACGAGACCTCCAACAACTACTTCGACAATGTCGAGCTCAAGTTTTTTTGTTTTAAATATTTTCATTTTGTATTATAAATTTAAATATTATTTTATAAATTTTATATATTCAGTTTTTATCTTTAAAATTATTTTAATTTGAATATTTTAATATAATTTTATTTTATAATTTTATTAATATATTTTGTTTTATTAAAATTTCCATTTAAAATCCTCGTAAATTTTACAAGGAATTTACAAGTAGCAACTTGTAAGGAACTCGTAAAATTTACAAGGACTTTACATAAATTCATTGTGTATTCCTCGTAACATATTACGACGATTTAACAAGTTGTGACATGTAAGTTCGTCGTAAATAATACAAATATTTAGGGAGTATTTTACTAGGAAATGTTACAAGGTATTTATGAGAACCCTTTACTAGGAAAGTACGATGAAAGTTTCTCTTCTCGATTACAATGAAATTTATTCGTTGTAAACATTACAACGACATTACAACGAATCGTGCATTACGACGAGCGTTTTACAACAAATCACGATTCTTTGTTAATTCTTCGTAATGGGACATTTTCTAGTAGTGAGAAATATAAAGATTAAGCTAGGAAATTAATATTAAAGCAGTAAATGGTAGTAGAAAGGTAAGAAATTGGTTGTAAACAATATGATAAAATTGCTAGACTTAGGGTTTCAGACAATATAATTATGATGTATAGATTCTAAGGGTGTGTGATGAAACATCCTAGAACTCGAATGCAATAGTAAGATATCCAGCTCTCGCTGTGAATCTAATTAAATGAATAAGTCTTTGTTCCAGCTATTGCATGCGAACAATGAGTGAGTGTCGATCGGTATTATGGAAGGAGTGTTGATTGATGCCACCTTAGGTAAGTATTAATGTTATATTTGATATGTTCACTAAGTTAATATATACCAGCTCCCGCATGTATCTAACAACCTAGCCAGCAGAATTAATGCCAGGTAATGAACCTACAATCGTACTTTTCAGTATCCTAAATTCTAGGTTCTAGTGAGCTACTCTGGAACACAAGCAGTAAGTCCAATTCTGATGAAGGATCCTTAATAGATTCACCATAGAAGTTCTATATCTCAGAAAATCATATAAACCCTAAACCTAACAAGAGAAACCACTCAGACATAATTAAGCTAAGCTTAACAATAATATGAATAGAATGCATAAAATAAGGTAAGAAAATAATGAAGTTCAGTCTTGATCTTCTCTCCAAAACAAATAACTAAAAAGCTTCTAAGAATGGTGGAATATTTTGTGGTTGGTTTCTAGGTAGTGTGTTTCCCCGAACAATGGCAAAACACCTAAATACTAAGTATAAAGTCGGTCAGGGGTAGTCTTGTAATTATGTTGATCTTCTAGGCTTGCGTTGGTCTTGACTTTAAATCGGCATGTCTACCCATGCGGCCCCTCGACACTCTTCCTGAATCTCGACTCTAACTTCTGATTTCATCATCAGCTACGAGTTTTCTATTCGTTAAGCTCCAAAGTGCTCTATAATCTCTACATTACTCCAAAACATACTTGGACTTGAAAACACTCTAAAATATAATCCAAACACATATGATAGACTTTAGAAAGCACATATACTATGGGTGAAAATTGGTAAAATCCATAGTATATAAGTAGGCATGACCATATCACATATCCTAATTGGAATGTCCCGGACATTAATGCTTTGTGAATGCATGGCCTGGCCACTAGCAGCATCCACAATCCCTATACTACTCTCCATTTCCTTATGGAACTGACTCCTAACTCACAAAACTATATGTAGCCCTGGAATCGAACAAGAAGTCGATGGTTACCCAACCAACATCAACAAATTCTACATGTATATCTAAGGCTCAGGGTGTTATTAAATTTGGTAATTTAATGGAATTTGATGGAATTCAAATCTAACATGAAATCTAGTGTTCACTACAAGAAAACTAAGCTTTTACTAGGAAACTTTACTAGGAAAATAGTTTCTCGTAAAATTACTACGAGTTAACTTCGAGTTTACGAGGAAACCATTTTTCCTCGTAAAGTTCTCGTAAACTTACGAGAAAAATGTTTCCTCGTAAACTCGTAGTAAACTTACGTGGCTCTTACGAGGAAAAAGTCTTTTTCCTCGTAAACTCATAGTATCTCCTTTCCTCGTAAACTCATAGTATCTCCTTTACTACGAAATTAGGAGGAATGAATTTGTTACTACGAAATTAAGAGGAACTGGATAGAAAATATCGAATTTAAATCAAAAACGTGTTTTGTACCTACTTTTCCTAGCAATTTCCTAATAAATTCGAAGATTCAAAAATTTCTATAAATACCACCATATGTGATTCATTTGAAACACACCAAAAAAAATCAGCTATATCAAACAGATATATTCACACAGATATAAGCTTGATCAAACACAAAAAAAAATGTCCGGTCCGGGAAATATTTTCGAGTTGCGGAAGTGGATGTATTCACACAGAGATAATAACAGGAGGGTGATGAAAGAATTTCTCGAAGGGTTGGAGACGTTTATGCATCAAGCAGATTCTACACCACTCACACAGGAAAGTGGTAAGATGTTCTGTCCTTGTTGGAAATGTTGCAATACCAAATTAGGCCCTCGTGAAAATGTTTGGAAGCATTTAATAAATAGAGGTTTCATGCCATATTATTATATTTGGTGTCAACATGGAGAAGATGCTAGTTGTAGGAATGAAGGTAGCAGTATAATAGCAATTTTCAGATTGAACCGGTTGAGCATATGCGTAATGAAGGTAGCAGTAGTAATAGCTATCATCACCAAGAGGAACAAATGGTAGATTGTGAGAGGGTTCATGATATGGTAGGTGATGCCTTTGTAACTCATGATGATGATGAAGTTGAAGAACCTAACTTAGATGCAAAAAAGTTTTATGAAATGTTAGATGCTGCGAATGAGCCAATTTACAGTGGTTGTAGAGAAGGTCTGTCTAAATTGTCGTTGGCTGCTAGAATGATGAGTATTAAAACCGATCACAATCTACCTGAAAATTGTATGGATGCATTGGCAGACTTGTTTAAAGCGTATTTGCCAGAAGACAATGTGTCTGCTGAAGGGCGACTATCAGGTATAGATTTATAAATTATAATATATATATAGTTTTAAAAATATTATATATTGACTTTAATTCTAATTTTTTTTTAAATCAGGTGGATGGTTACGAGGCCGGGAAACCCGATTGCCTCACAACCACGGTGTGGGATGGCCTCATCAGCTATTGGGGGTTGCCGGACTCGGTCAGAACCTCCAACACAAACTCCGGGAACCGCATGACCAGAGACGAGCATGGCAACACGAAGGTGCTTCACACCACAGGTCGAAAACCTCACGGGAGAGTTCGTCTAGACATGGTAAGATGATTTTTAATAACTATTTAATTTTTATTTTATTTGAATATTCCAAATTAATATTTAACTTTATAAATTAATTTTAGGCTAAGGAGACATGAGTTCTTCCATCTCTGAAAGACCTTTACGAGAGGACCCACCGGAACAAGGCTGTGCAGTTTGTAGATCCTGCTTCCGAGCGGATCTACAACGAGGTTGTTGCCCGAGTTGACGAACGCCAGACCCAGCTGACTCAGCAGACTGGGACTCCAGTCATATTATCCACTGTTGAAGTGGATAAGATTTACGAGGAGGTAAATAATTTGTTTTACTATTAATTTTTAATATTTTTTCTTAATGTTATTAATATTTTTATTTATAGGTCGTCCCTGGGAAAAAGGGGCGTATCATCGGGATTGGCTCGGTTAACGATGTCCCTGCAGCGACATCGTCTTATCATCAGGAGCAGCACGATGTCAATGCTCAGCTACGCTCGCAGTTGTCTTCGCTCACCGAGCATGTGACTTCTCTCACCGATGTCCTCGACATTATGGCGGTTGGAAACCCGCATTTGGAGGAGATGTTGCGTCAGAGACGGGAACGCGGAGGGATTCCAACCCAACAGCATCCACCATCACAGTCACAACCGGCAACCAACTATGGAGAGGATTTGCCGAGCCAGGACGACGAGTTCGTTCAGCAATTTCACGACCAGCATTCGTAGTTTTTTTTATTTTTAATTGTATATTATGAATTTTATAACTTTTTGTATATTATTTAATTATTTATAAAATATTTTGTTTTTTTATTTTTTTTTATAATTTGATTTTTTTTAATTTTAAAAAATAAAATAATTATTTTTATAATTAATTTTTTTTAATAGGGAAAAAAACATTTCGAAGCAAAATCCTCGTAAAGGTTTCCAAGTAATGTCCTCATAACTAGTTCTAGTAAGTTCCTTGTAATTTATTACTACGATCTTACGAGGAAAAGCTTACTACGAGCTTACGCGGAAAGCCTACGAGGACCTTACGAGGAAAAGCTAACCACGCCTTTACGAGGAAACGTTTCCTCGTAAATTCGCTAGGACCTTACGAGGAAAAAGGCTTTACGATGAACGTGTTTCGAAGAAACGCGTTTCCTCGTTATTTCCTAGTAAATGGGCCATTTACTAGGAAATAACGAGGAAAACTCGTCCTAGTAATGGACGAGTTTTCTTGTAGTGGTTATTCAATTGTGGATTTGAACAAAGTGAACTAAAATCTAATGTTATTGGGTTAGGAATTTGTCAAATAGAATTTGAAAAAAAAAATCCACCTGTTATTCAATATTCCATAGATCTTCTAATACTAAAAGTTCAATAAGCTTAGTGGAGAGAGCTGCCACATCAGCCAATCAGAATATTTTAAATTGCCATGTCATATTGCTTTTATGGGCTCATGTCTACCGGGCCGTTGTGCATCTTGGCCCATCCCTAATTTTTGGTTTCTCTTGGCCCATCCCTTATTTTTGGTTTCTCTTGGCCCAAATACGAAAAACCCTAACCCTATTGCCTTACCTTACGCTTCTGAGTTTTCTAAACTCTCTTTGCGTCTTCTAATCATACTTTTTAAATCACCACGTCACTACTGGATTATATTTGAGTAAAAGAAGAATTGGGCTTTTATTTGGGTTGTCTTTATGTTTGTCAAATACAAACCCATTATCTCCAAAACCCAATCTCCGTTGAAGCGTAGAGTTGATCCCGTCTCTTCCACTTCATCCTCACAAGTTTCTCTAAAGCTCCGTTACCCATCCTCCTCTGCAATTGATCTGTTGTTTTAATCTCCTCTTAATGATTTCCTTTCATCTCCTACTCTTTTTTCATTCTTTATATACTGGTTTTTCTTTTCTTACTACAAACCAAAACCCTTGAACCTGCTCTACTTAATATCAAGCCATGGCGATGAAACCAAACGGCAAATCCCCCGTCTCCTCCACCAATGCTCACAAATTTATGTTCTTCAAAGATATCTCACTAAGTCCCCACAAAACCGAGTTAAGCTATCGCCTGATTCATTTCTGGGAGGCTCAAAACCCATTAAAACCCCCCCTTATTTGTTTGGAAATGCTTCTCATCGACAAACATGTTCGTGTATTCTTCAAAATTTAGTTCTCCCTCATTTTATTTTAAACATCGTCTCTGTGTTTCACCGGTTTGTAGTTAAGTCCAACGACTTTCTTCTATCATTAATTTTATCCTACTCTCCTTTTAATTTTAATTGATATGATCGTTCTGACTCCCTATGTCTCTCCTCCTATATAAAGACCTTTTCTGACCTCTAAACTCATTCAGTGACATCCATAAAACAACCTCCGGTGGTGGCTAACTCAAGCGACAAAATCTCTAGCCAACTCTCCGACCAGGCGTCTCCGACTCAGAGTTACGCTTCAGTTCAATCCACTTCTAGGAGTCAAGAAGCAGGGGGCTACGTGTGAACTGCTGCTCTTCAACAAGCACGTATGATATTTTATTGATTAACATAACCCTATATTGTTTTCACAAGTCACGGAAAAACTGATTGTCTGTGGTATATGTTCATCTTCGTGTTTGTTTTATAATTCATATGGCTTGCATTTCATTTAAAATAAACAATGAACATCAAATATTAAATCTCAAATCACTGTGTCTAACATATTCTTTGATATCTCTGACGTGGACGATGAGGAATTTCTCACTAAGTGAAAGAAATCCAGAATTTTAGAATACTCGAGGGACTAATTGTGAACTACCTTCGAGGCATGTATATATGGTTTGTTTTCCTTACAAAAATGAATTTATATAGCTGATGTGTATGTCACCATGGTAGATGAGAGAGGCAAGGGCTAGAGGGCTTAAAGGAGTCAGACGATCTTGTGTTATGTGCTTTTGTGGTGCATGCAAAAGAATTCAAGTTTGAGATTGGACCTACAAAATGCCTAGCAGGTTGATGTAATATTTAATTTTCATTTCCGTAAAGGTAAATGAATAAAGGTAAACCATAAGAGAAACCGCATTCAAAACCCATTGTGTTAACAGAGAATAGAAGTTCTAATTTTTCCAAGTCACTTTTTCATTTATCATGCATGCTTGATTATGTGTTTGTCACAGGCTGTTCTCAAAGTTGATTGTCCTATGTACAATAGAAGTGCTATCTCAAGTTGTCTGATTATTTTTCAACGAACTATAACTCTTTGGATGAAGATGAGACACTAAGAAAGCAGACATAGTAGGTATGTTTTCACATACTATCAAGCGGTGGGCTGAGGAAGCTTGCAAGTTATCAAGGTAACTATATTATTATATAATATAATATCATATATAATCATGTGCCAGACATGGCTTAAACATATTTTCTTCACTCATTGACGTTTCATATCTCTTTTCATTTAGTGTTAGATAGATTGCTAAGTAATCAATATGGCCATATTACAATCTAAATTTGATGTTCTGTCTCAGATGTTTAAATTGCAATGTTTATTTTCTAATCATGGGCATGTTTGGCGATCAAATCAGACTGAATGGGAAGACTTAAGCCGATGAAGAAACAAAGAATTATCAAAGATAATTTTACAGTTGTATAAGCTCTCACATGTATCACATGATCTGTAATAAATAATATTTTTGGCTTAGGACATATATAATAGGATTTATCCATGGAAGAAATACATGTAATTCAATTTCTGAAAGTTTATTACTTCCCTCATTATTCACTTCAGAATGCTATTCTATTTTATAAAATCAATAATAATGATCATTAGGTCTTTTATATTTGTTACTGGTCATGCTTCACTTCATATTTGTTATTGGCCATGCTCTGCGTTTTTCAAAAGTTGGGAACAAATTGCACAAATGTTCCTTGATAAATCACTAGAATTAAAGAAAGGGGAAAATATGATCACAAAGGATCATGACGATGTAAAGTTGAAGGGAAATCTCAAAAAGATCGAGTTTGAGACCATGCATGGTCGAAAGATATTATAAGGATAGAACCACAAACGATTCCAAACGATCCTCACAAAAGGAATTATTCCCCCCTCAAAAGAAGTGTTGGGTTACACAAATGAAGAAATCAACTTACAAACTGTGGTTTTAAAAATTAATCGATAGCCATTCAATAACAAACACAACAATAATTTGAAACTGTAAATCAACTGTCAAAAACAGAAAAAAAAAAAAAAAAAGACTTCTTCTGAACCATGTGTTGTCCAGGGTTGAGACCATACAAGAAGAATAAGGAAATTTGAGGAAACTTTTTTTTTCTAAAACAAAGGAACCCAGAGACAAATTAATACCACATTAAACAGTAAAGGCCAACAAACATTTTTAAATTTCACAAAAAATAAATAAAGATTAAATAATCAAAATAATGTATGAAGTTTAACAAAACAAATATTAAAGGCTATATCGAATTAGAAGTAATTTATATTTTCAATTTGTGATATTAGTACAAGATTGTGAAATAATTTTACTGGAAATGAAAAAATAATATGAAAATAATGTTTTTCGATCATAATTTTGGACTGAAAATATATTCAAAGTTCCCTTAAATAGTATATAAAATTCCATTTTTAATAACAGTGTAATAACTTGATTGTATTTTTTAAAAATAGTAATTTTAAAACCAACTAATATATAATAATATAAATTGTGAATATGTATTGATTATCATTTTACGAATTTTAATCCAGAATAATAGTTTAACTATAGCTAGATTGTAAGATATATCTTCTTTATAACTAACCAAATAATATCGTAATAATAATATTTTCAGTGTATTTAACACATTCAACATTTTTAAAAGTTGTTTTATTTAAATAAAGGAGTATTTAAATTAGCTTACTTATTATAATTGTAAAAAATAGATTATAATCGTAAGAAAATATATTAAAATATTTAATAACATAATAAAAAACATAATTATGATATAGATAATACATATAACAAAGAAACATGTGATGTGGATATTAATAATATATATTCATAACAACCTAAATATGTAAGAAAAAATATTGTGGATAATAACTAAAGTTTAACAAATTCTTTGTTCATTTCATATTTGTTCACCATCCCATACATATTTTAGATATTAAAAAAAAATAGTTGTAAGTTTTACTCATTTCTAATTCAGTTTACTATTTATATTTTTATAACATAGAAATAAGATATTGTAATATAGATATTAAATACAATGTTATTTGTATAAACCCGGGCTTAAAATCTCTAGTTTCATTAAAAAGCAGTTATAATAGATTTTAATGTCCTTTTTAATTAAAAAAAAAAACAAGAGGAAACAAATTCCAATTTCTTAATCTTGCTTTTGACACCAACGTAATTGCTTCCTGTCATTCTCCTCCTTCCTTCACCACCATTATAATCGCTTCGCCTCCGACGTCTCCACCCATGTTGAAAACACCACACGTTTCGCTGAATCATTAACCACTCGCTGCTTCTCTCTTCCTCCACCATTCGCCTCCATGTCGCAGTCCTACAAGCTTTCCGCTGGAATCTCGACTACTTTGAATCAATCTCACACAACTGCCGCACAGCTTGAGGCGAACCATCCATGAATTATAGGGCACCAGATAATCCAAACCCATATATCCACACTATTCAGCTATGTCAAATTAATATCTGAACACAAAATATAAAAGAGGTGTTGGGTAAACATCCATATAGCAAGGATAACTGATTCCAGCCAAAGGACATCCTATTAAAATTGTCTATCTTTTCTCTGCCTTCTCTCTTTATTTGCTTGCCTCCACTGTTTATTTTGGGTTTCCGGTCGGCATTCGTTGGCTTTCTCAGCCACAGCGCCGGTCCAGAAAAAGTCTTTAATTTTATTTTGTTGTTCACTTTGTGTATCTTGATTCTCTAGCCTTATTCTTTGTTTATCAGATATAGATCTTGATCTTGAGGCCTTGTATCGTTTGTATCTTTGTTTTGGACCAGTGCATGTTGTTTGTTTTGCTTCAGGTGGTGAGAAAATGAAGGTGTGCTTATTCTTGGCTTCTTTGTAAGGGTTCCGTTACTGTTCTGATCGGTGTTATTCTCTTATCCTCTTTGAGATTCTCCGGCTTCAGCACAAGAAGATGGAGCTTCGGCTCATGCAACCAGTCGTCGGAAGCCGTAGGTAAAATCAGTCTCTCCTCGTCGTCCTGTCTTGGTCTTTAAGATTTTGGCTCTTTGGATCCTAGATATTTGTGGAGAAGTATAAAGAGTTCACGCTTATGCTTTGGACCACAATAATGTTCGGCTTTGGTTGTGCGCTTTCTTCCACCTTCTTGACTCAGTTTTTCTCTCTTTCTTGGGTGTCTAGCTGTTGAATCTTTGATCTGATTTAGTTGAATTTGTGCTATTGAATCAATTTTTCTTGTTTAAGTTTCTAGGTATATGTTTATATGCGCTAGCTTTTGACTCTAAAGACATATATGTCTGCGGGGGTTTTGTTGAACTCGTCGTTCTTGTATATCTCCCATGTGTAATATCTTTGATGAAGTATAATCTTTGGAGGGAAAAAATAAATTTCCTTCATGAGTTCTAAAGTTCTTAGAATCTATATATTATAGATTTTTTCTTATCACGCTTCATTATTGAAATATCTATGCTAAATTAGAAACACTTTTTTGTTCTCACATTAAAATCCATTCTAGAACCCAAAATATATGACAACCAAAACAAATAAAATCCATCGAGTAATCAAAAAGTTCAATTAATTCCCTCTAAATACAATTACATTCAATTCCATTAAATTGCTCAATCAGTAACACCCACTAAGTTTTCTACTTAAGCAAGCAAAAGGGGTCCTGCAGTAATTGAACAGACTCGAGCAAGAGGCACTTATGATGGTAAAGTTTCTAGGTTTTCTATTCTCTGTAGACATATCGTAAACCTGAGGTGTGATAGACGACCTACTAGCCTCAAACTATCTTTCTCCACCCCCGCGGTTTCCCATTGTACTTCCCCATTATTGGGTTGTCTGTGACACTCTCTTGTAAAGTGTTCGGGCTTACCACAATTGTGGCAAGTAATACCTCCATTACTAGTTCCCCTTGATACCCTTGTATCATGCTTGCTAAAATTATGAGCATGGTGGTCCATAATACCACACTTCATGCAGAATCCCATAGCCCTCCATCACTGATCTTCGTGCCACCTACCACAAGATTCGCACTCCGCATGCCTTCAAAATTCGGGCTCCGGTCCAAAATTTTCCCTATTATTTTTTTGTTATCATTAGACTGAGGAACAATATTGTATTTGTTCTCGGGTGTATTGCGGTTAGATGCGGCCTCCTCCTCCTCAAGACTCATCTCAATCAGTGCACCTCTCTCTACCAGCTCTGAAATTAATCCATAGGTTGAGATCTGGAGATGAGTACGGATTTCAGGTCTCAATCTTTGCGTAAGGTAGAGGACATGAACAGTCTCATCCTCCCTCTCATTTCCCACGAAATCACGATAGCGGTTAAACCCTTCCTATTACTTTCTAATGGACTTCTTTCCCTGGGTCAGCTGGAATAATTCTGCCTCCAGCCTATCCCATGATTTCGATGGAAACTACTTCTGGTTGAATTCGGTTTCAAACTCCAGAAAGTTATTTCTGTAGCCACCAATGCATTTTTTGATAGAACAACTATAGCATTCTTAGTAGCAGCAGCAGTTGCATCAGGGATTGCAGCCCCTTTTGCATTTATCTTCTGACCTGATGCATTACGCGAATGACCTTCCAGATCATGCATGTATCCTTTCTCATCACAAATCAAAACTATCAGAGTAATCATCTCTGCATTTCCACGATGGGTGTCGATCGTTTCTAGAGTGGTGACAGTTGACACTGGAATAGTGGTGTCACTCGTCACCCTATGAGTGTCGTTCGACTCTACCTTCATGTTATTACGTTCCAACTCCAGTAGCTTTTTGATTGAGAGATCCAAAAGCTCTCTCTCTCCTTGTTGCTTATGTACTCATATGCACGTACCTGAAACAGAAGAAAATAAAAATAATTAAACTAAAAACAAAAACCTAGATGAAATCCTACACCTAGTCTAATGCTGATCAAAGTCTCTAGCAACGCCAAATTTGATATGCTCAAAATTTTAAGCTACTCTCTCAAATAAAAGTTTCACTGTAGCAGTTAAGGATCGAATCCACAGAGACTCAATATATCACACAATATACTTGACTTCAGATTAAGCTAGGTTGAATATCAGAAAGCATAAAATAACAAGAAAGTAAAACGAGGTTGTAAATGATTGGGAAATGTGCTAGATCTAGGGAAATCAAACGAGAAATCAGATTGTAGTGAAACGAATATCAAAGTTTAAAGAACTCAAATCCGATAGTAAGTTATCCAACTCTTGGTGCAATAAATTACCAGATGCCTAGATCTAATCAAATAGCAACTCTCATTGCAAATTCGATGAATCAAACAAGCATTAATCTCCAGTTTGACGTGTTAACTAAATCCTATACCAACTCTCGTTGTGAATAAGTATTTAGTTCATGTAGGATTAGCTCAAGTGATCAATAACACTTTCGTGTCTACCAATTATCTTATAATCTAGATCTCATGTTGTCAATCCATATCTAGTGTTAAATTCAATCATGATGAAGAATTCTATTGATAATGCTAACAATTCATTCTATCAGTTCATCAAACCCTAGAAATACCTAAAAATCTAACAATGGATCTAGTAAGACATAATCAAGTAGACACAAATCGTCTTCTGAATAAATATCATAAATCAAAACAGGATTTCCAAGAAGACTCTGGATGAGTTCTATTTTTTTCTCCAAAACTAAAACAAAGTTTACCCTAAACAATGGCTTAAAATAAATAATATAAGTCAAAAACACGTTATGGGAAATTTTTAAATAAGAGAAACTTTTGAGCCAACTTGTAATTATTGAAACTTCCATTAAATTTGTCGATTTGTTGACTTGAGATGGGTGTCATTCGAAAATCATGTGGTGTTACTTGACACCAGGTAGATCTCTTGGATTCTCGGTATTTTCCTCCTCGCACGTCAGATGGAGCACCCTTTGGTAAAACAAGCATAACTCTTGACCAGACTTTCTGATCGACCTCAAATTAGAAGCATTAGAAAGCTAACTCAATTCTATATCTTCTGTCTAAATCTAATGAAAAATTATCGGTGGGAAATTTTCCATACATTGATAAACGTCTGACACATCTGCATAGTTCTTCATCTCAAATTGCTCTAAAATCTCCAAAGTTGCACAAAACGTACCTAAACCTGCAACGATTTTAAAAATGACTCCAAACATAATATAGACACCAAATAGGGCCTATATCATGGTCAGAACTAGTATAAACCATGATATATCAGTAATCCGGAAAAATCGAAATCCCAAAAAAAAATCAAAAGTCTGCCAAAAGTTTTGAAAGTTTGCCAAAAATCTTCTATTATTAGTCCACAAGATAGTGGTTGTCTGAAACTACAAGTATTTATACTTTTGGTGGTTTTAAATTAAATTAGTACTAGATCCACTTAAATTTTATTTTTCTAGTTATACAGTCAATTTAAGTCGATTTAGATATGTTTCTGCCAATAAAATGCTGTTAAACTATATTTTTGTAACATTTTCATCTTAAGTTTCCAATTATTTTACAAACTGACTTTAACAGTATATGTAGTAGATTGTGTAGTTTATTGAATTTTTAACTACTATGATATATATTTTTGCTCCAACCAACTAAATTTTGTTTTCCTAGTTTTATAGTCAGTTTAAGTCAATTTACATATATATATATATATATATATATATATCCAGTTGTAATGTGTACTTAGTTTATAAGAAATTAAGTTCAAGAAGTAGTTGTAGTAATACTAGTGTTACCCTGGATTTACATAAGTACTAGTATTACATACAAAAAAAATCAGTTTTACATAGTTGTCCAAATAAAACAGAACTTCAAATTTAAAATCAGAAACTTTGATTTCTAAATAGCAACCATTAGAGCCCTTGTCTTGGCCACCATTTATTTTTTTTTCTTGGACGACGTACTCCGGCTGATGGAAACATTTTTACTCTCTTTATTCCTTCTTTTTTAGGAAATCCTAAGGCATGATCTACAGTTCTTTGATGTAAATCTGAGACATCTCATTCAGTTCTATCCGAAACTATCGTAAAATATGCTAATGCCCACAGTCTGTATAATAATATTTCTAGCACAAATCATGTAACTCGATAACATGACCTATATCTTCATGCCTTGAGAATTCAATGGAAGCGTCTATTATATGGAAACAAGAATACTCTTCAATTTTAAAGAACATGCAACTGGTATTTTAACTATTAAGTTCACAAAATAAGGCTTTCCATCAGTACCGATGACACTTTATTCAAGATCGAAAGTGTTTAATGATGTATCAAGCATACTTATTAAAGAGACTTCCTCGTGTCCTTGAACACACTGTTCATCGATTCCACACCGTTTATTTTCTCAATATTGTATCTTTCTCCTGGATATCAACACCTTGCCCTACTATCCTTTAGATACTTCGCAGCAGAGGGATATCTTATCTTAAAAGAAGAATTAGCACAGTTGAACTCAACCACTGTGTAAAGCCTACTACACTCCAAGAATCTCCATGCCACTACATCTTTGTTGATGTTAGTTGCACTGTAATAACCCTCAACAAGATTAAGGACACAGACGAATTCAAAGAGTGGTCAAAGATAAAATGGTTGAGGTATGGCCATGGATATGGCTGAAGGATGGCTGAATAAGGAAATCAAGACAGGATGGTTTTTATGAGAGACATAAGTTCTAATTGGTAAATAAATATGGATAAAGTTAGTGTTTGGATTAGTGTTAAAGTCTCGGGAAATCAAGACACCGGGAAACCAAAAAATAGAAATGGAAGTATTCGAGAATGAGAAGTCAAAGTGCAAATGAAAAAGGACTCTTATAAGTATTTGTAGTCAGAGAAAAATTTGAATTGGTCAGAGTATCAGTTATATTGGTCGAGAATTTACTTCTTCGATAGTTTGGAAAAGATTGTTGAATGTTAGAATGGTAAGACCGCAAAGTGAGATCAGAACAATAACCAGATAACATGAGATGGAACACCAAGTGGTGTTAAGCTGCTTGAGGGGTGCTTAAATTTATATTTTTGTGTTTCAATGGAGTAATGTTACGAGAAGATTCTTTGAGAAATTATCGGGTCGGAAACGTTCACGGTTCGACTTAGATCGTTCTAGAAATCTCAAAAAATTTATTTTAAGTTGTTAGAGTATGTGATAGGTCCTAATATTTACTTTTTTTAGACCATATTATTGGCCGTATTTGAAATTTGTTTTGTGTGTCTATGATATGTTTTTGAGTCTTTTCAGGTTCATGTACATTTTGGATCGCATTGAAGAGATTATGAGGCTTTTGGAGCTCAGAGAGAGAGAAACCCCGTAGCTGATCAAAATCAGCAAAGTAAGATCGACACAGAGCATTGTGTCGATTGATGACGCAGCCTTGTCGTCGATAGACGGTCGAAGCGCAATAGTCCAATTCACGAAGTACCCGACTTGAAGCCCAAGTCACCCAAATTACAAGATTTCCCTTGGATGAATTTTACCTAGTTTATATTATCTTTTTCAGTGTTTTATGAAATGAGAGACTTTAGATACTTTTCATAATAAACATAAAAGTTTAGGGTTTTTGAGAGAAGATCAAGACTTCTCAAGCTTTGTATTGGAACCCCACTTTCTATCCATATCTTTATCTTATGCATTTTTGTATGTTTATGATTATGTTATGCTTAGCTATGTCTGATTAGTCACCATGTTAGATTTAGGGTTTATGAATGATTTTGATAGATTAGCCAAACAATAGAATTTCTAGGGTGATTATTAGATCTATCATCAAGATTCTATTTATTTCTTTTGTTCTTGATTAGCTACCTAGAACTTTCATCTTAGGATAATTGGCACTGCGAGAGTAGGATTATTACCTGAATAAATCCTGTTGAGCTTAAATTACTAAGTAAAATCGATAGAATGGTCTAGTAATTCTAAGTGAACCAATCGAATCTGATCGTTTAATGTTTGAATAAGAAAGCCACAAATCGATAGAATGGTCTAATAATCACCCTAGAAACTTTTATGTTTAATATGATGATATGACCATAGATCGATGCCGTTTGCATACCATCGATCGATGGTCATTCAGAATAAACACGAAAAATTGTAGACTATGAGCTTAGTCATAGGGTAGATATTATTTATGATATATTTACTAATTGAATTTGTGTTCTATGATTGAAACCCCCTTGGCTTCTTTTCATTATAATTCACTACCTGAAAACCCTATATTTAACTATTTTCCTTACTTGTTTACAAACCACCAATCTCTCTATTTACTTATTTCTAAATTCTTATAAATTGCATAGCATAACTAAGTCGATTATCAATTCTATTGTGTGCATTCGCTCTCTGTGGATTCGATCCCTAAGTACTACAACTGAACCTCTTTTTTTAGAGAGTAGTTAGTAGCTCAAGGGTAATTTGAACATGTATCAGTAGGAATGACCTTAGACTTATTTTAGAATTGTTATTGTCTGGGAAATATAGGTTTTAGCCAAGGAAAACCATTTCCTACAATCCGAGTCAGAAAACGACACGTTCAAAATTAAATGTGGCTTGTTTGGGTCCGTTTACGTCGTGTTGGGTGTGTCCAAAAGCTTCTGGAGCATGCAGCTGATTGATTTCCTCCTATAGCAGCTGGACATGTGTTCCCCCTGACTGGACAACCTTCAAGTTGCACTTCTTTCATTCTATTGGCTGGTTTGGTAACTTGCCACAAAGCTTGTTTTTATTGGTCATGATAGTGGCTGGAAACCAAGCTACCTTATATTGCTTGTTCTGGATGGCCATACCACCTCCTGCTTGCTTCTCACAAGCATAACATCCCCGTTAGTTCATTCTCTATACCTATAAATAGATCCCCACCTAGTTCATTCCCACACCAAAAACCCGACCATAGGCACCTGAGAGCATCAAAGCATTAAGGTAAACCTTATAATCTTTAGTTTTCTTTTAAATTTAGTTTTTTGTTTTTTATTTAGATTTATTTTTAGATCTTGGTTTCAACTTACTGAATATTGAAATCCGTTTGTTCTAGGATTAATTCGATAGATGTTTCAAGTCGTGACCACCGCGAGATAGAGGTGATAGAGTGTGAGAATGATATCGTGCTAAGGAAAAACCACTCAAATGCCGAGGTGAGTCTTTGTGAAGGGTATTGATTGTTGAGTGTGCGGTTAGCGACTGCAAAATAAGAGTATTAATTGATGCATTGCTAGATTGTATGTTTAGTAATATGAAGATATGATCATGATTGATGCTTGTGAGAGATATTGAGTTATATCATTCGGGCTTTTTTCGAGATAACATATATATGATGCATGACAATATGATTGGTTCTTTTATTGAATTATATTGTTTGGGCCTCAGTCTGAAGGTATAACATGTTTGCTATGAATGTATGAATGAGTTATATCTTCTTGGCTTCGGCTTGGAAGGCATCATATGAATGAGTTATATCCTCATCTTCCTTCATCGCCTCAATCCATTTATGTCTTCAATTTGATTTTCTACTTGTTAGTTGAAAGCATGTAGAGTAATGGCTTCAACTCTGATCTCATCATCTTTTAAGTGCAACTCCTCATATTTCATATTAAAAGAACTTTTTACCCGCTTTCAAAAGTTTCTCAAGGAGTTCAGAGATAGTGATGACCTCCACATACAAAATACACATATGGTTATCTTTATCAACTAACATTAGAAAAACACATATACCATCATCATTAGAATAGTAAACTATTCCTCACATACCACCAACAATGGAATGTAAATCAATTTCAACTTCACCATACTTTCATCTAACACGATTTTTTTTGTTGCAAATCCTTGCTTCTAGCATTGACAGAGTTAGTTTTTTTTGTTGATGTCTTCAACCTTGAACTATTTGTGTGACCTTTTCAATTAAAATGTATGTTGATGCCTCTAGTCACTGAATTCTGCCAAAATAATTCAAAAACTCATTCAATAATACTAATTGTTCATAGATGTACCAATTTTATGTCCTAATCTATCAAGTAACCACTGTAAATATCCAACATACATAACAAAATAATGACTTATAAATTCTTAAGATGCAACTTCATTCAGTAATATCATTTTTACCAGTTATACTATAATTATCAGTAATACTAGTGTAACATCCCGAGTTGTGATATATAAAAAATGTTTAAGAGAATTGATTTGGCTACTTATGTCACCAAAGTTAACTTATTTGTTCCGTCACACATCTGTTTAGAACTCCAGGGTTAAGCGTGCATATGTTGGAGTAGTAGAAGCATGGGTGACCTATTGGAAGTGATTCACGATACCGTGCACATAAGGCCAAAATAGGGGGAAAGGTCGGGTGGTGATTGCAGGGTCAGTAAAGATTGGTTTCAAGCCTTGGAAAATTTACGCATCGACCACTGGAACGGAATGGGACCCATGATAAAGGATTTTACTCTATCCTAATCAAAATAGTATAGATGAGTGTCAATCCAATCCTAAGTGAACATGATGCAATGAGAATACAAGTATAAACTTAATCTAAGTGCAACCAATTCGATATGGGGTAAAGTAACCAAATAACACAAATGCGAAACTAGGATTATAAATGAATGGGAGAAACGAGAACCCATGGGCAAGGGCTTTGACTTTGGGTGATTCGGACTTAAGATAAACGGTTAACGCTATAAACAACTTAGTTCTACTAGTCTAGACGTATCTTTAAACTAATTCTTTATCAAGATAGAAGTTCATTTGCTTTCAGTCACTAGACATCAAATGTCTTTGGTCTAATTAAATCAAGCAATCATTAAAAGCGGGTATATTGACTATCTAAACTTTCCTAACATCAATTGTCATTGGTTAAGCCAGTAAAGAGAGTTATCACTTGGTTCAGACGTTTCGTCGAACACCTTTCGGGTACAAATTGCCTATTGATCTAGATTAAAGTGATCAAGTCTAATCTAGCATTAAAAACTAGCAATAATCATAGAACATGAATAATCAAGCATTAAACCTTCTAACCTATTACCTAATCACCCTAGATCACCCTAACCCATGGATCCTACAAATGACTACTCACTAGCAAACATGATGAACTCAAAAACAGATGGTAAATAAGAGTAAATCATTGCCAATGAACAAGAATAAAATGATGAATCAATATAAGATTAATAAAAAGGATTCAAGATTCAAAATCTTCTTCACCAAGAGTAGTCTAGTCTCAGATAAAAACCAGAATGAAAATAAAAACTAGGTTTTAAGAGTATTTATATCTGTTTGAAAACAAATCGGGTCAACCCAACAAGCCTGGTTTGACCCGCAGAAATTTCAGCATTCCCGACTGTAGCGACCAGGGCTGGTCGCTATGCCTGGTCGCTATGGTCCCCGGGTTTCTTGTGTGGGTCTGTAGCGACCAAGGCTGGTCGCTACGCCTGGTCGCTATGGCATCCGCAACTCCCTGTGGGTCTGTAGCGACCAGGGCTAGTCGCTACGCCTGGTCGCTATGGTTCCCGGATTCATCATGTGGGACTGTAGCGACCAAGGCTGGTCGCTATGCCTGGTCGCTACACCCCCTTTTGCTCCAAACTCCACTTCTTTGGCCTCCATTGCCTCCAATCTCATCAATGAACATCTCCCATACCTGACATAGACAAATGTAATAGAATGCAACCTAAATATGCCTATATGACATCCTATATGCTTGGAATGCACTTAAAAAGATGACCGAAACTATGCAAATATGACCGATATCAACTCCCCCGAACTTGTCATTTACTTGTCCTCAAGTGGACTTTCAAAAACAAGAAAGAGAGAGAGGTTTGAAAATGGGAGCTCAAAACCAAAAGGTACACTTTCTAGCTTTCAACATCACATCCTAGGTAGACATAGCACGTAGCATGAGCATGTTCTCTTAGTATACTCTATCTTCTCAAGGCCTAAAGGGACTCTCATACCTCTACACTAGATGCAATGCTTATCAACTAACAAGTCTTTACACCAACTCTCACATTCATTGACAGACAAATAAGGTGGATCCCTGCAAATGGAAACTTGATCTCGATCTCTTGGCTTGGTAAGTGAAAATGGTTTATCTATGACAGAAGTGAGGTTCGATTTCTTTGGTGACTTTCACTCAGGAAAAAGGAGCTTGAACATTATGCAAAATTTATCTAAGAAAAGGAGCAATTCATGCATACAATGGTTTGTTCTCATCATTCTACCCCTTCCCAATCACTTTCAAACTCTTTTTTTTTCTTCTTTTTCACTCACCAAATGAAACTCTCTTCTCTTTGCTTTAACCGACTAGGGATATTATTATCTCTTTTTTTTTTCTTTTTGGGGTTTTGCTGTTTAGAGTATACCCTTTTTTTTTTTCGATCCCTAGTGGCTATCTCTTTTTCATCTTTCTCACACTTCAATACCCAAGATCAGAGCTTATTAGTACCAACTCACTTCTCATCCCTAAATGCTAGCTCAATGGAGGTCCTATAGCTAGTCCAAGATGAAAACAAGCCAATGTCGCTCCTAATACTCTCAAGATTTTGCACATGACAAGCTATCAATAAAAGGCCTCACTCAAGCAAATTCAACCGTGGTCTCAAAGAATGGCAAGGGTTTAAGGGTAGGAAGATGACATTTGGGTTTTCAAGAGTGGTATAACAGATAGAGATCAACCCAAACGTGCATGAGATCCATGACCAAGCATACAAGAGTCCATAAGCAGGGTAGATTAAGTTCGTTAGACTCTAATTCATTTTGGAGTTGGTTTCAAGAACAATGTCAGTCACAGCAAACAACTAGTTTCGAAAAGAGTTTTCAAGGCTCGAAGCTTACAAGTCTTTCGAGATATGCTTAAGCTACTTGCTATGTTTAACTAGGGTGTGATGTTGAATTCTAGACATGTGTTCTTTACGAGGTAATAACATCCTTGCTCCCTATGCAAAATGCATGCAATCTATATGCTCTAGACTCAATCCTAACAATGAAAATATGCAAACTAAATGATTTTTTTTTTTAGAATGTACAATGCAATGAAACATAAGAAACTAGATGATTAGACATGGTACCTCCCCCAAACTCGAACAACACAGTGTCTGTGTAGTCAAGAGAGAAGGAGATATCGACATAAAAACAAAACAAAATGAGACCAATAAAACAATGCGTATTTACAAAGGTAGGTGTGGAAATACCTCAAAATGAGTCGGAGGCAGTGTCCTCGTCGCCACCGTCACCTTCTTCTGCCTGGTAGCTTTCCTCTTCCTCATCAGAAGTGTCGGTCTCTATTGGCTCCTTACCATGGCGAGAGTGGCTGCGAGGTCGTGGGGAGGACGTCTCAGCAATGATGAAGTCTTCAGCTTTACACCCTCCTACTCCAGCTCTAACCAGCACGTCGGTGACTTTCTTCATGAACCGTGCTGAGGATGCAGTGTTCTTCTTGACTGTCCTCTTGAGTGCCTTGTACTTGGCGGACAGCTTTTTGATGGTCATGTCTTGCATCCTGTTCCACCCCTCAAGTTTCCCAATGTACTCGTGGGCATCGCGCAGAGGGCCCTTCTGAAGAGCTCCAGTATGGGGTGTGAAGTGGTAGTGAGAAGGATCATAAGGTCGTTGTAGTATAGTGGTAAGTATTCCCGCCTGTCACGCGGGTGACCCGGGTTCGATCCCCGGCAACGGCGCCAAAATTGATAAAGGATTTTACTCTATCCTAATCAAAATAGTATAAATGAGTGTCAATCCAATCCTAAGTGAACATGATGCAATGAGAATACAAGTATAAACTTAATCTAAGTGCAACCAATTCGATATGGGGTAAAGTAACCAAATAACACAAATGCGAAACTAGGATTATAAATGAATGGGAGAAACGAGAACCCATGGGCAAGGGCTTTGACTTTGGGTGATTCGGACTTAAGATAAACGGTTAACGCTATAAACAACTTAGTTCTACTAGTCTAGACGTATCTTTAAACTAATTCTTTATCAAGATAGAAGTTCATTTGCTTTCAATCACTAGACATCAAATGTCTTTGGTCTAATTAAATCAAGCAATCATTAAAAGCGGGTCTATTGATTATCTAAACTTTCCTAACATCAATTGTCATTGGTTAAGCCAGTAAAGAGAGTTATCACTTGGTTCAGACATTTCGTCGAACACCTTTCAGGTACAAATTGCCTATTGATCTAGATTAAAGTGATCAAGTCTAATCTAGCATTAAAAACTAGCAATAATCATAGAACATGAATAATCAAGCATTAAACCTTCTAACCTATTACCTAATCACCCTAGATCACCCTAACCCATGGATCCTACAAATGACTACTCACTAGCAAACATGATGAACTCAAAAACAGATGGTAAATAAGAGTAAATCATTGCCAATGAACAAGAATAAAATGATGAATCAATATAAGATTAATAAAAAGGATTCAAGATTCAAAATCTTCTTCACCAAGAGTAGTCTAGTCTCAGATAAAAACCAGAATGAAAATAAAAACTAGGTTTTAAGAGTATTTATATCTGTTTGAAAACAAATCGGGTCAACCCAACAAGCCTGGTTTGACCCGCAGAAATTTCAGCATTCACGACTGTAGCGACCAGGGCTGGTCGCTATGCCTGGTCGCTATGGTCCCCGGGTTTCTTGTGTGGGTCTGTAGCGACCAAGGCTGGTCGCTACGCCTGGTCGCTATGGCATCCGCAACTCCCTGTGGGTCTGTAGCGACCAGGGCTAGTCGCTACGCCTGGTCGCTATGGTTCCCGGATTCATCCTGTGGGACTGTAGCGACCAAGGCTGGTCGCTATGCCTGGTCGCTACACCCCCTTTTGCTCCAAACTCCACTTCTTTGGCCTCCATTGCCTCCAATCTCATCAATGAACATCTCCCATACCTGACATAGACAAATGTAATGGAATGCAACCTAAATATGCCTATATGACATCCTATATGCTTGGAATGCACTTAAAAAGATGACCGAAACTATGCAAATATGACCGATATCAACCCACGAACCGAGAGAGCGGGCATAAGTGGTCTATTGTCGTGGGCGGTTGAGACGTTACAACTAGTTTTATTAGTTTTCCTATCGCAAGAACTTCAATTGATTTTCTATATTCTTTCAATCACTACGATACAACCAATTCAACCTATTATTTTACTAGTTTAATGTCCTAATCGACACACAAACCATTCTATAATATTCAAATTCAATATAATGAGATTCTCATTTTATCCCAAGATGAGACTCGAGATTTGCAACAATTATGTTTGAATATACCGGATTCAAAGTTTAATGCATTTCTATGGCAAAAGATACATCCGCGATATAGAGAAGATTCGATATACAACTCTACAGCGGAGGAAGAAACAGTGAGCTGGGAAGCTCTCAAGCCGGGAGAGTTGGTCGCATAGGATCTTAGGTGAATGCTCTTAAATCGTGCTTACAGTTGCGTTGAGTGTTAGTAATATATTTTTTTCTATTTTGACAATTTTCTTTTATTTTGATGAAAAACCTAATTTTGTAAATGCAAAACTTTAATGAAAGTTGAGAATATTTAGATCATGAGAAGATATAATGGATTTGTTTTTCTTTTGTGGCCCATCAGTTATGTTTTCCTGGTTAAACATAAGTAAGAAATTCGTGAAGTCTAAATAGAAGGAATTTATTTATTTACAAAAAATGTTTAAAAATTAATATTTTCTTTTAAAACTGTGAAATATCGTTAACCATAGGATACTGATAAAACTATGAAACACTTTTTTTTTTCCAGCTGTCTATTGCTCGATGCGCATGGCTGCTTCTACTAGTGTACGACGATCTTTGGAATGGTGGCCAATGGTCACAAGCTTAGACCGAATATTCTCTTATTTGTTCAGAAATTTTCAACACTTAAACTTAAATGCTATTCACTCGATTACAAGAATAACATAAATTAATTACCATTTTGCAAAAATACACATTATTAAAAATATATTAATATTTGAATTAACACATAACGATTATTATTTAGTGTTTAATGTTAAAAGGGTGAGGTTGAGTTTTTAATTTTTTTTTATAAATATTTAAAAAAATAAGTATATTTTCATAAAAAAAATTAAGGTATTTTTGCAAATTATCATTCATTAAAGGTAAATTTGGAAAGTGGTATCAAACTTGTGATAGAATTGCAATTTTCTCTATTATATTATAGGTATTATTAAGAACATTGTATAATAGATTAATATAAGGAAAATCTCTCAAATAGACCTTTTGAAGTTTTTGTTACAAAATAGCATTCAAGAAAAAAAAATGATTAATACAAACCTTTTTATTTTGAAAATTTTAATATTTTAATATTTTTATTTAATTATAAACTTCACTTCCAAAACTCAACTTCATAACTTTAAACTCTAAGTTTAGATTAATTAACCCAAGGGATATAAATATATATATACACCCTTTAATAAAGTCTACTTTGATCATTTTTTTCTTTAAATACTATTTTGGGAACAAAAATTTTTTAGGTCTATTTTAATTTTTATCTCTTAATAATATATATCCTTATTTAATTTATAATATACAATGATATAAATATCATTTTAACATTTTTACAAAGATTAAAATATTATATAATAAATTAATATACCATTATTTAATACATAATTGATTAAACAAAAATGATTTAAAAATAAAATTTATTGGTTAAAAATAATAAAAAACGTAATGTACAAATTATACTGAAAATACGCAAAAGAGATACAACAAAGTTACATTTACACAAACCCCCTGCTTGGGATAAAAATGCAACACTAAATACTTTATTTTCCCCATTTCGATAACGAATATACATCTTTTTATTGATTATTTAAAACGTTTCACCTTATTGTACAAAAAATTTACAGCTAAAGTCCATACATCAAATACTCTAATTTTTCTAGATCAAGTTTCGAAATTTCGAACAGATCATCACAATTCATAGATTAAACAAAAAAAAAAAATATATATATGTATATCAATCCTGAAGGAAACCTTGTTTTTCTTCCTTAGGTTTGCATCTGCACCTCTTCTGCTGCTCTGTCAACTCCTGAATCCATAAAAACAATATAAAATGATCAAATTGTTTTTAAAACCTTATTTTTCTTCCATTGGTTAGCATTGTTCCATCCCATACTTTTTCTTTCTAGAGACAGTTCCCTCATTTCATATGCTAAATTTATGCCAATAAGTCAGTAGATAAACCTGGATCTGGCTTTGAAGAGCTTTCACATACTCCACAGCTTCATCTAACATGTCTGCAGTGTTGGTTTGCTGCACACAATCAAAAAAAAAAGAACCAAATCTGAATATCCACGATTCCTCCTTCTCAGCATTTCAAAAACCATCTCTCAAAAACGTTTGATTTCATAATGTGTAACGAGGCAACTAATTAGTGATATCATACAAAGAATATCCCAATAAATGGCTGCACAACCATAGTTTATAGACTATACCGTAATTTTGAAGTTTCATTAGTGCCTTCACAATCATGAACAGTAAACATGCATTTTCCTTTACGGCTAATAAGTGAAGTAGTAAGAAAACTACCTTATCCATGTTAGGAACAAGTTCTTGCAGCCTCCTGATCCGGTCACTTATTCGCGTTCTCCTCACCTAAGAAAATGAAAAGCAATACTAAACAACAAAACAGAACCAGCACAAGTGAAGACAGAAAAGCATGAAACTTTTAAGGAAATACCCGCTCAGCAATGCTACGAGGATGAGTTGCACATCCGCGTTTAGCTCGAACCCTTAAAGGAACAGAGTCCTCAAGAAGCTTATCCTCCATCATCCCTGATACACCCCCACTCATTTGCTCTTCTTCCTACTCATTCAACAAAAGGTGAAAAGTTTGAAAAGTTAACTATCCAAATCCAAGTGTCCATATGAACATATCTCATCTCAAATGAACCGCACTTGAGAAAATACTCGAGTTACAAGATCTTCAGATAGTTATCGATACACAGCCAAAAGAATAGTGGAAACAAAACAAAGATTCCTGTGTGTTTTTTTTGTTTGTTTGTCATCTACAAATAGAAGCTTTATGTAACATATGCTTTAAAAAGAGAAAAAAAAAACTGCAACTTGCTGGGTTTTGTTTCAAACAAATGCAAGTTGTCAAAATTAGACAAGACTGGTCTTTTATATTTTTCTTGTCTCCACGGCTAAACATTTCAGAGACCCATTAGACTACGAGTTTATGAATCTCAAGTCAGAGCCTAAACTCAGCATTTTGACCATAGTTTCATGACAGCAATAAGAAAATTAGAACAGATTGGTTCCAAAGAAAGCTTACCAACTGAGAAGAGAACTCCCTCAACCGTTTACTCGCCGGAGAAATGTCAACGTTCGGCGGCAAGTAGTCGTAGTTCGCCGGAATCGCAAAATTTGAGAAAAACCCATCACTCCCAGCACCAGAGCCACTGAGAAAATCCGCAGGAGAGCTGTTCTGACGTTGAAACCCAACTTGGTGATTGTACAATCCCTGCTCAACAGCACTCGGGAACTCAAACGAGTCACGACTCGTTATCCCGGACGAGTTTCCGGTGAGAAGCTCAGTTAAACAGAGGTTAGGTTTCAAATCGTCTTCTTCATCATCCTGGAGTAGGGTTTCAATCCAAGTCGCCGGAGCTGAACGGATCCGAGACAACCCACTTCGACTCACCTCACCACCTCCTCCTTTACCACCGCCGTCATGAGTGGATTGCATCGGATTTTCACCAGCGAGTTGCTTAGTCGGTGCTTCGCTTTTTTCAGTGGACACGATTAGACACAGCCACAAAGGTCTCCTCTTTTCTGAATTTCTTTCTCTCTTTTTCTCTTTCATTTTATATTTTCTATTTTTATTAGTTTTAACAGCAGACCAGATTAGCGGTATACTAAAAAGAAAATAGTGTAAATTTCAATTATATACAAATTTAATACATTTTACAAATTTACCTTTAATGAAAGATAAGTTTTAAAAATATTTTTGAATTATGATAAAAATAGAATACATTATTTTTAGGTGGAATTGCATTTCTACCATTAATTTGCTATCACTTTTAAATTTATCTTTAAAAAATAATTATTTTCAAAAATATTTAACTTTTTGATTAAAATAGAATTACATAATTTTTCTAAATATTTATAAAAATTTAGAAACTCAACCTCGCCCCTTTAACAATAAACCCTAAACAATAATCACTAAAGTGTAAACTCAAATGTTAGTATATTTTTGATAATTAGTGTTTTTGCAAATTGGTACTTAATTTATGTTATTCTTAACAATTTCTCCTTTTTTTAATATTTACAAAAACATTTAGAAACTCAATCTCACCCCTTAAACACTATACCCAAAATAATAATCATTAAAGTGTAAACTCAAATGTTAATATATTTTTAATTGAAAGTATTTTTGCAAAATGGTACTTAACTTGTGTTATTCTTAACAATTTCTCATAATTTAATTAGTCAATGATTTTTAATTTTCAATTATTTAAATTAGATCTAAAATACAAGCTAGGTCTATAACTAATTAATATCAGTTTCAAAATAATCTAAATGATATTACAAACAATAAGTCATGGTAACTAATTGTCAATTCTTTTTATATTTATAAATATATAAAATAATAAATATTTTAACAGAAATCAATATAAATAATTTCATATTCTGTTAAAAAAACTTTCATATTTTATTAAACAATTACATTATATATATATAGTATTACAATAATTATTAATGTCTTATAATATTCATATGATTTATAAATCATTTATAAAGTTTTCTAAAAAATTAAAAGATATTTATTATAACTTCCAAAATCATTAAGGCAGAATTTTAAAATTAGTTACAAGAGAACATAAAAGAAAAATGAAAATCGTACTTCATTCTATTTATTAATTGATAAGTTACGTAAGTGATTTGTGCTTACGTGTCAATTACTGGTGAAGTCTTGAGAAATTTATCATAATTTAATTGGTCAATATTTTTAATTATTTCTAATTAGATCTAAAATAAAAGTTAAGTCTATAACTAATTTATATCACTTTCCAAATAATCTAAATGATATTACAAACACTAAGTTATGGTAACTAAATGTCAAATTATAAAAAGAGTAATAATGTTTAATTCATTTTTTATATTTATAAAATATATATAATAATAAATAATTTTTAACAGATATCAATATAAGTGTTCAAACAAAATTTTAATATTCTTATTAGAGAATTATATTCATATATATATATATATAAAGTATTATAATAATTATTAATGTCTTATAATATCTATATATGATTTATAAAAATTTTAAAAAAAATCTAAAAAAATAAAAATATTTATTATGTCTTCCAAAATCATTTTAGAAATTTTTTAAAATTAGTTATAAGTGCAGATAAAAGAAAAATCAAAATCCTACTTCCTTTTATATATTAATTAAGAAGTCACTTAAGTGATTTTGATTATGTGTCAATGGTAAAATCTTGAGAAATTTGATATAATTTGATTGATGAGAAATTGCTAATAATTGCATAAGTTAAGTACCACTTTACAAAAACACACACACTAAAATGTATTAACATTTGGGTTTACACTTTAGTGATTATTGTTTTGGGTTTAGTGCTAAAGGGGTGGGGTTAAGTTTCTAAATGTTTTACAAATATTTTTAAAAAATAATTGACTCTATTTTCATCATAATTTAAATGTATTTTGAAAATTGTCATTCATTAAAAGTAAATTTACAAAGTGGTATCAAACTTATGCAAGAATTACAAATTCCTCTTGTGATGATTTTAATTTTTAATTATTTTAATTAGATCTAAAATAAAAAAGTAAATTTATAACTAATTAATATCACTTGGGGAATAGGGCTTCTTGCAAAAATGACTCAAAACTCAAAGTCAAATACAAAACTAACCCATGATTTTTTAGAACTTTCATTTCCATTATTCACCCCAAAAGTTTGGATTATTTGCAAAAATACCATTATTCCTTTTTCAAAATGGTTATTTTACTCAATTATCCTCATCTTCCTCTTTTATTTACAACATTTCCATTGTCATCAATAAATTAACCACCATGAACAAACAATTGCAAGCTCTAAATGCACCTAAAATTAACATCAACATCTTCATATTCTTATTTTTTACAGACACAAACCATTTCCCTTACATTTCCTCTTTTATTTCATACCAAAATCTCAAATTTTTTATTTCAAAATTTATAAGCTTACTAGAATTACTCAAGTTCATGATTCTTGGTCAAGAATAATTGAATGGCTTTCATTGAGAAGTGATGTATGCTTGGGGAAGATAAACATAAACCTCATTGGATTTAACAATGATTTTTGAAAAAAAAATTCTAGATATGTTTGCTAGAATACTTCTGAGTAAGTCTTCTGGTCAATGCAAGGGTTATTTTATCAATTGACTTTATGTGTTTTTTTTTAAACGACTTCTCTGGAAGTCTTCCAATTTTTCTTTGTTAATAAAAAAAATCTCGAGAAGACTTTCCGGTAAGTCGTCTAGAACAAACATGTTAGTTTTGCAGTTGACCAGATTGTGTCAGAAATTTGAATTTCTGTAGACAACTTACATGGAAGTCTTCTGGCGGAAGAATTCCATGTAAGTCTTCCGAACTCTCGGTGGAAGTCTTCTCACTGTTAGTGTAAGTCGTCTTAGGTTACTTTTGCAATTGAAAAATGAAACTTAAATATTTAATTTTAATTAGAGAACTTCCATGTAATTCTTGCGGCAAACGACTTACACAGAAGTCTTCCAGAATTGTTTTCCGAGATTCTCGTCAAACCTTGGATATAACAGAAGAATTCCATGTAAGTCGTCTGACGGAAGACATACACGTAGGCCGTCTAGTTAAAATTAAATATTTAAGTTTTATTTTCTAATTACAAAAGTAACCTAAGACGACTTACATATAAGTCGTCTAGTAAATATTAAATAGTTAAGTTTTATTTTTCTGCTAGACGACTTACAGGAAAAGTAAAATTTCTAACACAATTTGGTGAAATGAAAAAATAACATGTTTATCCTAGACGACTTACCGAGAGGTCTTCTATGGTATTTTCAAGATTCTTTTGAAAACAAAAGTAAGCCAATATCTAAAGAAGTCTGTTGTAGAGTAGACTTCTCTGGAATTCTTTTTTTGTAATTTTTTAGTTGAAAAAATGACTTAATTGACTACTTCCATGTAAGTCTGCTGGAAGTCTTCTACGTCAAATTTCAATAATATTTCATATTTTCTAAAACTATAATGACTTTTTAACATTTTCTTGTTAATTCATGTATCTTAGTCGATATTTGAGCTTCTGAATAAAAATGATTTAAAAATAAAATTTATTGGTTAAAAATAATAAAAAACGTAATGTACAAATTATACTGAAAATACGCAAAAGAGATACAACAAAGTTACATTTACACAAACCCCCTGCTTGGGATAAAAATGCAACACTAAATACTTTATTTTCCCCATTTCGATAACGAATATACATCTTTTTATTGATTATTTAAAACGTTTCACCTTATTGTACAAAAAATTTACAGCTAAAGTCCATACATCAAATACTCTAATTTTTCTAGATCAAGTTTCGAAATTTCGAACAGATCATCACAATTCATAGATTAAACAAAAAAAAAAAATATATATATGTATATCAATCCTGAAGGAAACCTTGTTTTTCTTCCTTAGGTTTGCATCTGCACCTCTTCTGCTGCTCTGTCAACTCCTGAATCCATAAAAACAATATAAAATGATCAAATTGTTTTTAAAACCTTATTTTTCTTCCATTGGTTAGCATTGTTCCATCCCATACTTTTTCTTTCTAGAGACAGTTCCCTCATTTCATATGCTAAATTTATGCCAATAAGTAAGTAGATAAACCTGGATCTGGCTTTGAAGAGCTTTCACATACTCCACAGCTTCATCTAACATGTCTGCAGTGTTGGTTTGCTGCACACAATCAAAAAAAAAAGAACCAAATCTGAATATCCACGATTCCTCCTTCTCAGCATTTCAAAAACCATCTCTCAAAAACGTTTGATTTCATAATGTGTAACGAGGCAACTAATTAGTGATATCATACAAAGAATATCCCAATAAATGGCTGCACAACCATAGTTTATAGACTATACCGTAATTTTGAAGTTTCATTAGTGCCTTCACAATCATGAACAGTAAACATGCATTTTCCTTTACGGCTAATAAGTGAAGTAGTAAGAAAACTACCTTATCCATGTTAGGAACAAGTTCTTGCAGCCTCCTGATCCGGTCACTTATTCGCGTTCTCCTCACCTAAGAAAATGAAAAGCAATACTAAACAACAAAACAGAACCAGCACAAGTGAAGACAGAAAAGCATGAATTTCTGTAGACAACTTACATGGAAGTCTTCTGACGGAAGAATTCCATGTAAGTCTTCCTAACTCTCGGTGGAAGTCTTCTCACTGTTAGTGTAAGTCGTCTTAGGTTACTTTTGCAATTGAAAAATGAAACTTAAATATTTAATTTTAATTAGAGAACTTCCATGTAATTCTTGTGGCAAACGACTTACACAGAAGTCTTCCAGAATTGTTTTCCGAGATTCTCGTCAAACCTTGGATATAACAGAAGAATTCCATGTAAGTCGTCTGACGGAAGACATACACGTAGGCCGTCTAGTTAAAATTAAATATTTAAGTTTTATTTTCTAATTACAAAAGTAACCTAAGACGACTTACATATAAGTCGTCTAGTAAATATTAAATAGTTAAGTTTTATTTTTCTGCTAGACGACTTATAGGAAAAGTAAAATTTCTAACACAATTTGGTGAAATGAAAAAATAACATGTTTATCCTAGACGACTTACCGAGAGGTCTTCTATGGTATTTTCAAGATTCTTTTGAAAACAAAAGTAAGCCAATATCTAAAGAAGTCTGTTGTAGAGTAGACTTCTCTGGAATTCTTTTTTTGTAATTTTTTAGTTGAAAAAATGACTTAATTGACTACTTCCATGTAAGTCTGCTGGAAGTCTTCTACGTCAAATTTTAATAATATTTCATATTTTCTAAAACTATAATGACTTTTTAACATTTTCTTGTTAATTCATGTATCTTAGTCGATATTTGAGCTTCTGAATGAAATTCATAACTTAATTGGTTTTAATTATGAGGTTACCAACATTCATGTTTATTAATGTTTCTACCTAATTCGAGAAGACTTAGAAGACTTCCGTGGAAGTCTTCTACGGTAGTTTTTGTAAACTTGTTAACTAACTTTAAGATATGTTTTTTTAGCTTTCAAAAGTGTTAAGTAACTTCAAAAATATCAAGTTATATGGTTTCATGTGTTTTCTTAGATCATAAGATATACTTTTAAACTTTCATGAAATTTTAAATTTCAATTTTCATTTAAAATTTGAGTTTCTCACTTAATTTTTACTTTCCCGCCTAAATTTCCCTCTTATATTTTAAATTACCGTTTAAAATTTAAATGGAAGACTTCTGTGGAAGTCTTCTATGTCAGTGTTTAATAAATTTTCATATTCTCTAAAATTATAATGACATTTAAACATGTTTTTGTCAATTCATGTATATTAGTCGATATTTGAGCTCCTGAATGAAATTCATAACTTAACTAGTTTTAGTTATGAGATTACCAACATTAATGTTTATTAAAGTTTCTAGAAGTCTTCTGGTCTGGACAACTTCTATGAAAGTCTTCTATGTCAATGTTTGATAAACTCTTATATTCTCTAAAACAATAGTGACTTTTTAACATTTTCATGTTAATTCATGTATATTAGTCGAGATTAGAGATCCAAATATGAGAAAAGGCCACTAAAGTTTATTATTTCATTGATTTATAAAGGTGTAAAACACAGTGTTAGCACATATATTACATCATGTAAAACTTTTGCTTGCTGGTCATAGAACCATACTCTTATTCTATATTACATCTGAGCTTTTGAGCTTGGCCTCACAAATGGCAGTAACTGCTTCGATAACAAACATAGAACCATCCTTCAACCACTCTGCAACATGAAAGACTTAGTCTCAGCAACAAGTCAAAACCACATATCATATGATTAAGATCATGAAACTAAAGTTCCTACAAAATATACACCATAAGCCAAGTCAATACACATGAAACAAGGAACAGCAACAACAACGAATGAGCTATATACCTTACCATGTTCAATTTCTTCAAAAAGCAAACGAGCCAGTCTAAGAAGAACCATGACCCCAATAGTAAGCAACAGACCATTATCAGAATACACAATATAGTTTTCTTGTCTCCTCACTGCCATGGAACATCTTACAGCTTCTGAAGTTAGTTTCAGTTCAAATTCGATGTTCAAGTCAGAAGTTATGTTTCCTCCAATTGAGAGAGTAGTCTCTGTACTTTTCCATCTTTTTATAAGTCACGTAAGCTTATATAATAAGAAGAAAATACAAAGCTCAAGAGCTGACCATCTCAGCAACATATTGTGGCATTTGATTTGTAGAATAAGAAGCACGTATTTTCTCAGAACATAAATCCAATAAAGAAACAAAAGAAAGTGAAAGCAACAGACTATGTCAAGCATGTAATAGTTCAAAAGCAACACCAAAAAAGTCTAGTAATCTACGGAAGCCATTTATAATCTTCTAAGAACTAACCTTATGAACAACGGACAATAGTGGTGATCCCTTGTACGAGATGTCCAAGCTCCAAAACTTTGTCACTGAAACCAAGCTCCAAACATACACAAACACAAGTATGAGGAGCAACAACGTGAACCTCACTGGTATCAGAGCCCGATCCATGCAGTCCAACCCGATTCACATCTATTTGCCCCAAAGTTGGCCCATCGATGAGGTTTATTGAGGATTATTGCAAGTGTCTTAGCATGAGGTTCTTAGCTTTTGTAAGAGACGTTTCTTAACTTTCAACTAAGAAAACTTAAGAACTGTCTCTTAAATAAGAGAACCTAAGAGACGTGATATTTTACAAATTTCAAAAAAAGTTCACAAAGTTGGAATCTAGAACGTGATTTTCTCTAATAAAAAAATATTTATTATTTTTTTAATTTATTTTTATATTTATATATCTATAAAAAGGTGAAAGAATATTTAATTTTTTAACAAAATATATTTTATTCATTTTATAAAAGATTTTAATAAAAACATATCTTATGATCTTTTACGATAGGGCAAATCTCTCAAAAAGACATTTTGAAATTTTGTCACAAAAATATAACTTAAGAAAAAATGACCAAAATAGATCTTTTTATTTTGAAATTTTTAATATATTTCTTTTTAAATTTTAAACTTCACCTCTAAAATCTCACCCCATAACTCTAAATCCTAAATCTAGACTAGCTAACTCAAAGAATATAAATGTATATTTAAACTTTTTAATAAAATCTAGGGCAGATCTCTCAAATGGCCCCTTTTGAAGTTTTTGTCACAAAAATAGACTTTAAAAAAAATGACCAAAATAAACCTTTTTTATTTTGAAAATTTAATCTTTTTTAATTTTTAAACCTCAATTCCAAAATCCCCACCCCATAACTCTAAACCCTAAGTTTAGATTAGTTAACCCAAGGGTATAAATATATATATTTACATCGTTTAATAAAATTTATTTTAGTCATTTTTTATTTGAGTGTTATTTTTGGGACAAAAGAATTTTCAAGTCTATTTTGATTTTTATCTCTAAAATCTATTTTGGTTATTTTTATTTGGAAATATTTTTTTTTAAGTTTATTTGGTCATTATATCTTTACGATATTTTTGCCCTATAACATAATACACGCGCTTTAGAATATGCAATAAACAACTTTTTATAAGATGGCTACATTCTTGTGTAGCTGTTTCTCTGAACGGTACTTATAGACTTAAGTCGTGTAACAACCTCAAGATTGAGATGGATACATTTTTGTGTAGCTGTTTGGGTGAAAGGTACTTATAGGACGTAACTCGTGTGACATGATAGCCTCAAGATTTTAATAATCGTCTACTTAGCAGATGAGTTATATCAAATTGGGTTGATCAATTAGCACTTCATAATACGTTTTATATTTGGTATATGTGAACACACTAGTTTTCTTTTAGATATATAAGAAAATCTATCTTTTAGAGCTTCTAAAAATTGGTTTATAAATTACTTTTATAATATTTTTGGTATATAATTGAATTTTTATTATCATCAGCATAAACAGATTCGATTAATACTTTGCTAATCAAAACAGAGACTTATGTCCAAGATAAAATAAGATAGTTGACTTCTTGCGACACGTGCTAGGTTATCAGCCCTTGTATTTTGAGTCATATGTTCGTACTTTAACTCAAATGTGCTGAAACTCTCCATTAGTTGTTGTATGTCTTCCAAATAAGTTGCAAAAGCATGTCATTCTCCCAGTTTCAAAACTATCTTCACTTGATGCGAACAATCTATTGCAAAAGTTACCTGACATTGTCTGAGATTTTCATACTTTCCATCGCCCAAATAAGAGCTTTGGTTACTGCATATGAGGGGGATAAAACAGCCTCTTGTATTTTTGCCCCCATCAATCCTTCAAATTCTTCTAATGTATTGTACCAAGTTCTGAAAGTAAATCATATTCCTTCTAAGACCCATCCGTAAGAGCCATCGTCCCACTCTACGTGTTGTGCTATGTGTATCCTCCTTCATGCTTCGTGTGGTGGGTGGTTGGGTTTCTTGGTGCTCCTTGCCATTTGTGCCTCCTTCCATAAAACTACATTTGTTTCTACTAGCTGTAAAGTATTGCTTGGATCCTTATCAATATTGTTAAAAACTTTTTCATTGCGTCCCCTTCCAAATATACCATAAAATTCAAGCAAAGCGATTATCCTATATATATGATGCCATCGTCCAAAACAAATAATCTATATTTTACATAAACCGATTGCATTGGAAAGCTACATAGGTTCGTAGGGATCTTTGAGAGAGCCTAAACTTGAATAGCTAAGGGACATTCGAAGAATACATGATTAATTGTCTCTTTCTCTGCTCCATATATATCAAAAAATTTATCACATTTTATCCCTCGAGAGTTGAAATTTCTCCGAACTGGTAAACATCCTGAAGTAATCTGCCAAAGTAAATGTTTCAATTTTGGAGAAAATTTAATCTTCCAAGAATAGGCATTCAGAACCTTTTGTATCTAGGCCAAATACTAGGGGTGGTTTCACTCGGTCAGTGATCGATGCTCCATGTCATATCCAGATTTAGCCGTACTTATTTGTGGAGTTTATACGACAGTGGAATAAAAATGATGATCTGATATATTATAAGTGCAATTCAATAATATTTGATTTACTATTTGCTGGTCTAGGGAGTGGCTGAGATCCAAGGATCATTGCATAATGATATGGAAGATCACGTTCCCATCCTTTTGTTCATACCTTTGCTAACCACATATATATCTGATACAATAATTTCCAACCATATGATGACAAGTATGATCTTACTAGTTCAAGGGGGCTCGTGTTTATAAAGCCACGGCCATTAAAAACCCTGGAAAATAACGAATTGGGCTTTTCGATTAGACGCAAAAACTGTTTATCTAAAATAACCGTATCAATAAAAAACCTGAAATCTATTCCACCATCATTTTATGCTCGCATAAGCTATCCACTGTACACCTCTTCCATTATTTCTAATTTCCACAGAAATTGAGAAACAACTTGTTAACTTTGATGTAAACGTCTTGGGTAATCTAAAACAAAACAAAACAAAACATGATTAGACATTGCTATCGCCATTGATCTAATGAGCACCTCCATTCGACCTTTCGTAAGAAATTTGATTGTCCATTCATTCATTTTGTTATGCATTCTTTATTGGAGAAATTAAATATTTGTGTTTTTGATCCTTTCCCATGTGTGCTGCCATGCTCTTATATTGTGAACATCTAAATATATTTCATAGTTTTACGAGTTGTGTCATCAATCGCAGAAAAGAGTCAGATGCGCATTTTGGCATTGGAAGTGAGCGGATTTAATATATATATATATATATATATATAAAATGATTGATTAACTAAAAAATCTTATTTTATGCTATTTTTTATATTAATAATTTTTGTTTACATTACTTAATATAATATTTTTAGACAATCTTTTTTATTTTAGCATTTTTTATAAAATATTTAATTTTGTTATCCAATCATATCCTTGTAAAAAGATAATTAAGCTATTCTTTTACTTCCTTCATATTATTTTTATGGTTTCTGTAATTGTTTTTTTTAAACTTAATAATGATTTTTTTTTAAATGATTTTTCTTATTAGGATTAATAGTTTGTTCTTTATCTTTTTATATATCAAAATATGGTAGTAATTTATTATTTTTATATACATATTATAACTTTATATATATATATATATATATATATATCACAACTATGTTAATTACAAAACATCAAACTTTATTATTATAGATATCGAGATATAATATGATACACGCGCTTTAGAACATGCAATAAACAACACCTTTATAAAATGTACGCATTTTTGTGTAGCAGCATATTTAAAAAAATACGCAGGACAAAGTCAAATGGCGGCCTTTTGGAATTGGAAGTGAGCGAGTTTCGCGCGTACATGAGATGGGATACGAGCAGGACGGTATTTGTTGTCAAGCCACACAGCTGTTCCTTTTGCCTCCAAAATAGGCTGATTTGTGATAATATTAAACGACCCGAATCAAAACAAAATTAAATTAAAGCAACATACAATGGCTTTAAGATCAACAAAATTTACCTCTTCATTTGGAAGTTTAAATATGTACTGTTCAAAGTAAATCCGCGCCCCAGTTGTCCTAAGTATCTTTGTTTTCACCACAAACTTACATCCACTCTGCTCAAAGAAATCAAATAAATATATAACAAGTTGAAAGTACTGTAAAATGTGACCAATGATTAGAATAAGGTCATGATTACACGTAATGGTGCAATGAACTTTATTGTTAACTCGGAAATTGCCAAGGCTGCACCAGAACGGGATACTTCTTCGCAGCTAACACCGCAAATTTCAAAAATCTCGTGTTGACCTTATCATTAAAACGTTTTTAACAAACAACTGTTAGTTAGAATAGGATATAAGAATCTGAAGCCCCAACTCTTCCCACCGAATTAAACTAACCGTGTTGGCAGTAGTTTGCGTAAACAGCATTGTTCACAACACCAAACTGATCCAACTCATAATCGCGAACTTTTAGTTCAATATTATGGAACTCACTCTTTCTGCCATACGGAAATTTCAATAGATCATAATATTAGATCTTGGTCACTATAAACACTTGAAGTGTTAAATATTTGTTGTAAAAAAAAACGCTTTAAGTAACAAGAATACTCGGCTCGCTACATGCATCTTAGATTATTCTAGGTTTCAGCCTTAATTTAACCCCGATACAAAAAGTTGTTATATCATTGAGCTCTTCAGAACTGGATATGAAATTCATAATTACGGAGCCAGTTTCACAAGAGAAGCAAAATTAAATTAAATTAAAGAAATACGTGTCTACGGTGTACCTTTCTCCTTTCAGATTGAGACATGAGAGAGGCTTAAAGGTTTTTGCGCTCCGGAGAGGCTGGATAAGCGGTGGCCTCAACGAACAGGGAAACATCAAAGGCATAGCCACAGCCGCCGTTCCCGTAGCTTGAAACATTACACTTGTTCAAGTGACAATGCCCAGATATAATGATTAGTTGGCAACTTTGTGTTTTTCAATCATAATATATATATATATATATAATGTTAAGAGTGGTTTAGAATGTAATGGTTTAGGATGGTCTACTAAACCATTCTAGAAGGACGATCGTGATGTGATTCGGTTGTTATGATAAGTCCTATGTATTAGTCAATAATGAATAATGTTTAGTTGTAAATATAGTCAAATCTCACGAGGAGATATTGTATACGAGTATATGTACCCGACGTTGTTAATGGAATCAATATACAGTTTCCAAATACACTTGCTCTCTTACATATAACAACAAAACAATCAATCTTCTCTCGTACTGCTACCTCAGCAACAAAAAAACTATTAAATTGCCTTTATTTGGTCGACCAATATATTTTTTGTCCAGGAATATTTTGTCGACCAAAACAAGCAATCTTCTCCCGGTCTCTCTAATAAAAACCAGCCAAGTTGTCATGTTTAGATAGTCATTCGGTTCTTAGTGCGGATCGAATTTGGTATCGTTTTTTTGGATATAGCAATTTAAGACCCATATGAATATATATGCCATGTCTAATCAGACTTAGGACTTTGACTTTCCGATCAATTCCGGATCGATTTTTCAGAGAGCGGAGCTCAAGGAAATCCGGAGGGTCTAAGGTTGCAGATGTCTTCACTAAACCTTGTTGTAGGGCAACGATACGAGAGTAAAGCCGATTTGAAGAGATGACTGAAACTTCTTACGGTGAAGGACCGATTTGATTTTGATGTAGAAGTATCTAATTTGAATACACTCAATGTTACGTGTTGGGTTGCTGGATGTCTCTGGAGAGTTCGTGCTTCTAGAAAAGGAGAATCCCCAGCATTTTATGTTCGTATTTATGATTCGGATCATATATGTTCCGTAACTGAGCGTTCTAATCGATCTCGACAAGCAACACCAGATATATTAGGACAGTTGTACAGGGACTTTCTCGGCGATGTTGGTCCCTCAGTTTGACCTACTAGTGTCAGAATATGTATCAATAAGCAGTTTGGTATAAAGGTATGTTACAACTGATTTACTTATTCTTATTGGCTGAGTTAATGTGAACACTACGACTGAGTTAATGTGATATATAAGGCTGAGTTTATGTTAACATGACGGCTGACTTATAGGTGTATTACAGCTGATTTATTTGTACCTTCCGACTGACTTACAGTTGATTTATTAGTACGTGGTGGCTGACTTATTTGTCTTGTTTTCGTTTGGACAGATGGGTTATTGGAAATCACACAAGACGTTAAAATTTGCAAGGGAAATCGATATGGGAACTCCTGAAAGTGGGTTTGAACAGTTGCCTTCTTACCTATACATGATAAGAAGGGCAAATCCTAGTACAATTACGCGTCTTCAAATCGATGAGTTTGGAAGATTCATGTATGTGTTCCTTGCGTTTGGTGCGAGCATAAATGGTTTTCCTTTCACGCACAAAGTTGTCATTGTCGATGGAAAGTTTCTTAGTGGTAAATACAAAGGGACGCTTCTCACCGCACTAGCTCAGGATGGTAACTTTCAGATTTATCCGATAGCCTTCGGTGTGGTTGACACTAAAAATGATGATTCGTGGAACTGGTTTTTACCCAACTTAAGGTTTTAATTCCTGACGATGACGGTCTTGCAATAATCTCGGATAGGCATAACTCCATAGGGAAAGCAATTGAGAATGTGTATCTGTTGGCTTCTCGTGGAATTTGCACTTACCATTTATATAAGAACATTTTGGGACGGTACAAAGGAAAAGAGGTCTTTCGTCTCGTGAAGAAAGCGGCAAAATTTTTTAGGATGTCAGACTTTACTACGATGTTTGAGGAGATTGAAGCGATTAATCCTGAACTTCATGGCTACCTCCAAAGAGCTGATGTACGACAGTGGGGGCGTGTTCATTTCCCTGGAGAAAGGTACAATTTGATGACTATGAACATAGCGGAATCAATGAACAAAGCACTATCAAATGGTAGAAGTCTTCACATTGTTCGACTATTAGAATCGATACGGGTCATGATGACCAGATGGTTTACTAAACGAAGAGAGGATGCTACATCGCATCTTACCGAGCTTACAATTGGTGTGGAGAAACTACTACAAGTAAATCACTTTTTTATGTTTTCATAAGTCAGCCTTTGAGAAATATAGCATTTCCCGCCCAAAATACGAAACGTCACTATTTAAAGGCTGACTTATTTGAATAGGTCAGCCGTTATGTTACCATAAGTCAGATGTTTCCATAACTCAGCCATATTGTTTTCATAAGTAAGCCGTTATGTTACCATAAGTCAGATGTTTCCATAAGTCAGCCAAATTATTTTTATATGTCAGCTTGCATGTTTCAATAACTCAGCCATATTGTTTTCATAAGTCAGCCTTCATGTTTTTATTTTGTTTTCATAATAGGGTCGTGTTACTGACGCTAAACTGTTGACGGTACAAAGGATTGATGCTTATCGCACTGAAGTTACATATGGTTCATCTTTGCATATAGTGAACTTGGAAGCGAAAAAATGCACATGTCGGCGTTTTGAACAGGAGAAAATACCATGCGTGCACGCAATCGCAGCTGCCGAGGACAGAAATGTTTGTCGTATATCCTTGTGCAGTCCTTACTATAACAGTAGTTATTTGTTAAATGCATACAATGCGTCGATCATGCCAATAGATTCAGCTCTCCAAGTTCCAGATAATGTGGCTAACCAACCGTGCTTGCCCCCGGTTGTTCGTCAACAACCAGAAAGGCCTAAGAAAAGTAGGATGAAATCTGCTTTGGAGGTTGCCCTTGAGAAAAAACGTCCTAGGAAATAACACACATGTTCTCGTTGTAAACAGGGTGGGTATAATGCAAAAACTTGTCCGGTATAAAAGTGTTGTATGAATGGAATTAGATTTGTAATTGGTTTGGCGAATTGAAATGGACGATTTTAGTATTTATTACGACTGAGTTATATTTACATGATGGCTGAGTTACAGAAACATGACCGATGAGTTAATAAAACATGATGGCTGAGTTAAATAAACATTACGGAGTAAAATAAACATTGCGGCTGAGTTAAAGAAATATTACGGCTGAGTTAAATAAACATTACAACTTGAGTTATGTTAACATGATGGGTGAGTTATACAAACGATACGGCTGACTTAGTTTAGATTCTATCTAACCTAAGAAATAGAACCAAACTATCGCAAAACCAAACCCACAAACCACCACATTCCTCAAACACTGCACCTCACTTTGAACTCTTTTCTCGGATTCTATCTTCATTCCTTTGAACTCTTTCTCTAACCGGGCCATATTGGCTTTCAGCTCCGACATTTCTTTCTTCATATCTTCAACCTCTTCTACCAAACACGCATCTGTCCATTTGAATAAATGTGTCTGTTTTCACAAATAAACTACAACTCAATAACACATACTTAATTATTTCAAAACATGCCATATAAGAACAAAATCTAACCTTATTATATCCTCCTGCACAACAATAGTACAATCTTCCTGGATTTTTAGCAGTTCCTGATGTAAATATATTAGAGGGTTGGCCACACCAACATTGTTTTGGCGTACCCCTCTCCACATTCCGACGTCGTCTATTTACGTTTTCTGTCAATAAATCCTATTAATTTCAACAAGAGTATATACGAACACAATCGAGATCTACATACCTGAAACGCATGATGAGATAGGGTTAGATGAGGAAGACATTTCTTTTTGGGATCTCTTTCTTTTTTTCTTTTTTTTAAATGTTTTTGGATCTGAAGTATTTTGAAAACGTGTTATCGTCTCGTAAATATAACAGTCTCGAGATGCGTGACATAGTCGCACGCCTTAATAATTAGAGTTATGTTTTCGAAATATAGAAAACTGAACGTCGCAAGTTATATAAACAACACGGCTGAGTTAATGAAACAACAAGGCTGAGTTGTATGAATATGACGGCTGAGTTAATGAAACAACAAGGCTGAGTTGTATGAATATGACGGCTGAGTTAATGAAACAACAAGGCTGAGTTGTATGAACGGCTGATTTAATGAAACAACAAGGTTGAGTTATAGATACAACACGGCTGAGTTTTATGAACATGATGGCTGAGTTGTGTGATAAATTAGGTTGAGTTATAGAAAAACGACTGAGATTTATGTAGATAAATAATCATAAAAATTACATTCAACAACCAAAATTATCAGGACCAAACTCATCAAACATATCGATGAGATCAAGCCAAACTCTAGTTATCATCCAGGAAGGCTTCTCGCCGCCATGCGCCCATATCCTCCTCAACCAGCGCATTTGAGTTCGAAATACCGTTCTGGCCACCAAATTAAAATGTGTCCAAACTAACAAATTATGCCTCGGATCCCACGTGTATTTTCGCTACAAAATAAAATAAATGACTAATATTAGTGTTGTTTCTATTCAATCTAATATGAATACATAATCGGTGCTTACAGCAAGTTTAAGAAACCAGAGGCGCTTAAAATGATAGGGAATGAACCGGTAAGTCGGCCAGTCATATACCCAGCCTTCTTGAAGAATCACCGGGATCGCCTGCGAGATATCATGTAAAAATCTAAACCACGTAACACTTGTTTTGTCAACCAAGGAACCCACACCAGTGTTTAGAACGGGGAGGTTATCTCGATCCGCTGAACTTAATATGGCATTGACAGCGACCTCTAAGGTCGTTGTGTAAACAGGAACAATCGACATTATGTTACTTCTGATGATATTAGGTTTTCAGAGAGTGTATGTGATTGGAGAGACAAGGTTTAAGAAGGGCTATATATAGAGAGATATAGGACAATGAAACGTCACGAAAAAATTTGCATCAGTGACTTTTCTTTTTGTTCCCGCCCACAAAAAACAAAACGTCGCATTTAATTACACATGACAGCTGACTTATTAAGTCAGCTCTCATGTGTAACTTATGACTAAACCCTAAACCCTAAATCATAAGTTACACATGACGGCTGACTTATTAAGTCAGCCGTCATGTGTAATTAAATGATTTAGGGTTTAGGGTTTACGGTTTAGGATTTAGGGTTTATCATATAATACAATATTTAGGTTTATACCATAGGATTTATGTTTATACTTATGTTACACATATTTTATAGTTTAGGGTTTAGGGTTTAGGGTTATCTTATATGGTTAATTGTAGTACACATGGACTTAATATCTAGTCTCAACTTGGAAATATAGGAAAATATACATATTTAACTTTATATGATTAAGGTATACATATTTATTTGAAAATACATTGTATATGTTTTACCTTTATTTTATATGATTAAGGGTTACCTTATATGTTTATTTAGGTAGTTGTAAGAGAACATATATCTTAGTATAACTTAATTAACCTAAGTAAACTTATGATTTAGGGTTTAGGGTTTTCATAATATTTAGGTTTATACCATAGGATTTATGTTTATACTTATGTTACACATATTTTATAGTTTAGGGTTTAGGGTTATCTTATATGGTTAATTGTAGTACACATGGACTTAATATCTATTTCAAAGTACATTGTACATATTTTATAGTTTAGGGTTTAGGGTTATCTTATATGGTTACTTAGGTTAATTAAGTTAGGGTTTGTTTCAGTTACGACTGAGTTATACAAACGATACGGCTGAGATAGTTAACCATATCAAAGAGTCAACATAGTAGATAACCGAAATCAAAGAGTACGAATTACATAAGCATAACACAAACCAAGAGTCAAACATACTACAAATCATGCTTAGATAGTTAACCAAATCAAAGATTCAAAATAAATTCATCTCCTCTTTCTGCGAAGATCTCTGCTCCCATCTTCATTCGCAAACCCTGAATGTTAGCATCAGATATCCCATCAAATGTTACACCAAGCGCTAGACACTCGACAAACTTACACGAATACACCCCACAATCGCCAACTTGAGTGTTTTGTGGAATGTTTTTGCCTCTCCTCCTACGGAACGCAAGCTGCTTCATCGTAGGTTGACGGATGTTGGAAGGAATGAATTCATTCAACATTGCAGGAATCATATGAGTAAGAGGCCTAAATGCATCTAGTATTTTCTGTTCACTCTCTGGTGTTTTCTCTCCCATGATGGAATCGTAAACGTCAATCTTCTCCTTCACAAGATCCACATCATATGCCACCCAATGATTGCCTCCAGTTTGAAGCACTCCATACAAGTGATCCACATCTACCAACCACTTCAAGTGTGTCATACAGTCCTCGGGATTCCGACCGTGTACTAATTCTTCATAACCAGTACCTTTGAATTTGAACTGCTTTGGTTTGATCTTGAACTGGTCGTAATCCATACACCATTGTAGAGTGAACCAAATGTCCATAAAGGCAATGCGCTTGGACCAGAATGGGGTGGGAACTTGCATAGACCTTCCCCTTAGGACTCTCATATAAGCAGCAACATGCTGTACAAAGAATATATAACTCAGTCTACAAGAAAAATTAACTCAGCCGACACGTATTATATAACTCAGCCGACAATTATTATATAACTCAGCCTAAAATAAAATTAACTCAGCCGACACTTATTATATAACTCAGCCTAACAGAAAATTAACTCAGCCAACACTTATTATATAACTCAGTCTACAAGAAAAATTAACTCAACCAACACTTATTATATAACTCAGTCTACAAGAAAAATTAACTCAGCCGAACTTATCTAAACTTACATTATCATACAACCATCCATAGTCGGGTTGTGGCCAATACGCTCTTTCGGTGATGAGGTATCTGTAGAACTTAATTGGTTCTTCAACCTTGTCATGTGGAATGTTCCTAACAATTAAATCCAAGTTAGTTTAACCAAATATTGCTAATAGTTGTATCAACAAATGGTGTAAAGATCCATACTCGAATGGCTTTAGGTGTTCCATAAGTTTCTCCAGTTTAGCCGGATCAACAGGTGCGAGAGGATCATAGATTGCTACTGAAGGTTCAACGTTCTTCCGCATGCACGTCGTTCCATTGTCTCCAATATAAGGAAATCCTCGTGCTGGAAGAGCATTTTCTTTTGTCGCTGCTAACCCAGTTGGGGTTAATTGAACACTTCTCTCCCGATAAGTCTTAATTTTCGCAGACCTAATCTTTTCCTCTTCGTCCTCATCAGACTCCGGCAACAGTTCGTTATTCATCGCGATTGTTTCTTCGGTCACATCGTTTAGCTCACTGGCACTAACAATCGGGTTCTTTCTTGGAATAGGTATTCTTATTACACCATCGCGAACCTTTTTCTTATTCCCAGCCACCCCCTTCTTCTTTAACTCAGCCTCATTCTTCTGTAACTCAGCCGCTTCTTGCTTTTTAATATCAGCCGCCTTTTGCTTTAACTCAGCCGCCTCTTTCTTTTTAATATCAGCCTCTTTCCTTTTTAACTCAGCCGCCTCTCTCTTCTGTAACTGAGTCATCTTCCTCTTCTCAGCCGCTGTCTGTTTTGGTATTTTTTCATCTCCCTCCTGTTGTTTTTTTGACCTAAGCCTGTAACCGCGTCCTGCTTCCTTGCCAGGAGAAACAGAAACAAAATCAACATCACCAAAGTCATCTACCAAATTCTTTTTCACCTCACCAGCAGCTTTAGCCTCGAAACCTTTTGCATTGGCTTTACCACCTTTAGCAGGGGTCTTAGCAGGGGTCTTAGCAGTCTTAGCAGGGGTCTTAGCAGGGGCCTTAGCAGGGGTCTTAGCATCTTTAGCAGGGGTCTTACCCGCCGTTGAACTATTAACGGACTTCTGCTGTAAAGATATCTTAGTGGGCACTTTATCAACGTTTTCGCCACTTTCCCCTAACCCAATAACTCTCAAATGCTCTGCCACTGAAGCTTTGACTGTGTCATGAATGTGACTCTTCATATTCTCCAGCTTCTGGTTGACCTCACCAAAGTTGGTATCATATGAGATGAACCGCGAGTCATACTTGTCAAACTTTTTGGAAATTTTGTCCAAACTAGTGATTATGGTCTTCAGAGCCGCAGTTTTCCCAATCTCTTTGCTACCTTCCTTCTCTACACCAGAAGCTTCACCTTCTGAGTTGTTCGCTTCCTTTTGTTTCTTATTTTTCTTCAGCTTCTTTGCGGGAGGCTCAGCCTCTGACGAAACTCTAGCTCTAACCTTCATTTTTTTCTCCTTCTCATTCTTCTGCACATCCCAAAAACCTTTAACAAACGTACCCGCATGTATGTCTCTTATTAATTTTTCAAGTTGTGGGTCATTTTCTTCATCCTCCCACTGAGGAAACATCTCTTCTATGTCCTCCTTCATAACCATATTCCTCACACGCACCTACAACAGTTAACGATAAATCAGTCATCTAAACATATAACCCAGCCATCATATAAACGATAAATCAATCATCAAACAAATAACCCAGCCATCATATAAATAATAACTCAACCATCAAATAAATCATAACTCAGTCATCAATTAAAGCACATAAATCATAACTCAGTCATTAAACAAAACTAACTCAGCCTGAAACCTTACCTCACCATGGTCTCTGATTTCCTCAGAGATGATAGTAGTAAAACTTGAACGTGTACGCTTTCCACTCCATCGCAAAAGCGGAACTTCATTCTCATCGACCACTGTCCCAAAACGCTCTCCAAAGCAAGAGATAGATTCATACGCCCAAACCAATAACGCGTCCTTCAGGCCGCTTATGGTGTACGACGCTCCTTCTGGACTTAATCCCTTAATAGATCCAACAAGAACTTGAAATGCAGTCCGACCCCATGGATAAGTCATCATGGCTTCATCATCGAAAACTCTTTTTGCACTTTCAAAGGGAATCCTAGAATTATGATGCAGAGCATAAAGTCCCATGGCTTGAAGAAGTAACAGCCCTAACCATTTACGCTTTTCAAAACTCCAGGGCCGACATACCCCTAATGCTGCCTTCAGTTCATCTAACTTGGGTCCACTCCCATGCGGCACTTTCAACTCATCCCAGAATGTTCTGTATTGGTCTTGGTCAGGTTCAAAACTTTCTGTTGGCAGTGCACCTGTGTTTAACCCGGTGATCTCACCAAATTCCAGTAAGCTAAACCTGATAGGTTGATCAACAACGAGACTCCAAATCTCATTCTTAAGGACTACCAACTGTCTACATAGTAGATAGTGTACGGTCCTACCAGACCACACACTGTTTTTATCAGCTAGCTTAGCAATTATTCCAATAGGACACTGCTTCAGATGCTCCCACACATCAACTCCTATTGTTTCTCTAACGTGAGGGAATTCTCCCATATGGAAATTGTGATTAATGGCTTTATTTTCCAGATTAGAAGCCCCTCTTGGAGGGTAATCTCGTGCTTGATCATCAGAAGCATCCATCTGATCATAGAAGACATATATAACATAGCAACGATAAATCAGCCGTGTAACATACAATAAACCAGCCGATATAGAAAAGTAACTCAGCCACATGCATCTATAAATCACCCGCAATAGAAACCTAACTCAGCCACAACAGGACGCTAATAAATCAGCCGCAATAGAAACCTAACTCAGCCACAACAGGACGCTAATAAATCAGCCGCAATAGAAACCTAACCCAGAACGACAAATTAAATCAGCCGCAATAGAAACCTAACCCAGCCACAACAGGACGCTAATAAATCAGCCGCAATAGAAACCTAACCCAGAACGACAAATTAAATCAGCCGCAATAGAAACCTAACCTAGCTACAACTGTCTAAGTTACTCCGCCGAAACAGAGAACTAACTAAGTCATAATATAAATCGAACTCAGCTACAATACAACTCTAAATCAGTCACAATATAAACCAAACTCAGTCGCAAACTCGAACAGACGCCGTCGAACATACCAGACAAGACGAAGACGCTATGGTTTTCGGAGATTACGGAGAAGCTTTGCGGAGAAGAGACGATTCTGAGGGAGACGAAAGGAAGTTAGGGTTTAGAAAGTTTCTGATTTTTTAGTTTGAAACCGTTGAGGTTAACTCTTCATTTTCCCTCTATGGTGACATGGAAATTAGTTCAATGACATGGATTTTTGATTTAAAATTAATGACAATTAAAAAAATTAATTAAGGGGCTTAAATTGTAATTTACTAGGGGTGTAAAACATTCTAGTAATAAAAAAGAAATGTATAACATTCTAGTAATATACCAACAAATGTATAACATTCTAGTCATTTTCTCTATAATATATCACATAAACTCTTTGGGAAAACTTCAATTCTTACCACAAGTTTGATACTACTTTTCAAATTTACCATTAATGAAAATTTTTCAAAAAAAAACATGATGAAAATAAACTAAACTAATTTTTCTAAATATTTATAAAAAATTAGAAAATAACCCACCCATTTAATACTAAACTCTAAATAATAATCACTAAAGTGTAAACAATAATCACTAAAGTGTAAATCCAAATGTTAATATATTTTTGATTAAAAGTATTTTTGAAAAGTGGTATTTAACTTGTGATATTCTTAGCAATTTCTCAAAATATTTTCATTATATAAATAAAAATTTATAGTAATTTATAATAACATTTAATATTAATTTGAATTATTTAGTTATTTATAAATTATTTGTAAAAAACTTTTTAAGATGTTATTTTAGTAAAAGCAAATTCAAACTTTTCTTTTTCAAAAACTATGAAGATGAAAATTACAGTTATCCAATACATAAGTGTTCAGACAAAAAAAATATTTACTTTCATTCTAAACCAAAAGTGATAATATAGATCTTATAGGATTTAGGGTTTAATCTTATAGGATTGTCACATCTGTTGACAAAAAAAAAAGTAGAAGTAATTAGAAAAAAATAGAAAAATTAAAGGATACTTAAATCTTTACCAGCTTGATCTTGTTGCCCCTGGCAACAAACATGCATGAATCATTTCCCGAAGAATGTGTCCAGATAGTCCAAAGTCTCAATAGTTAGCTCTTGGTCTTCCGGTTGAAAAGCAACGTCGATGAAGACGTGTAAGTGAACTATTTTCAGATTTTTTTCTCCCGATTACTTTGTTCGACAAAAAGTCAATTTATATACAATAATTAGATTGTAGCGGGTATAGTTTAGTGATAAAAGTGTGATTCATTCCTTTAACCCCTTTAATAGTTAAAGAGTCTCTCGGTCCAAATGAAATATAGATTACATTGGTGCTATAGTTTTGACACGTATAGATAGCAAATCAAAAATTGAAGGGTGATATAAAATCGGTCTATTTCCGACATCATATCCATAGTTAGCGCATTCATCATAGTTAGAAGCTCCAGCTCCGTATCAAGTTTAAGAATTTCACGTTTGTTGGAGAAATAAATTAAGTACATGTTTTTTTATTTATACCAGTATACCATATGGGTTAATTTGTTAGATAACCATTATGTGAAACATAAAGTTTAGTAATTGTTTTAACAAAAAGTATAAGTAATTAAAATTATATGTGAAAACTCATATTTATAATAAAAATAATGTATATGCATGAATATATTAATGTGTAATTATATGTTTGACAAGAGTAATATAACAAATATTATATAAATATATAGTGTATATCATAGTCTAATGCTTATTGTGGTTATTTGGTGATTTTCTTTTTTTCTTCTTCTTATGATTATATCACCGGATTTCCCATACCTATTCTATTATTAGTGGGAGAAAAGAAAAATGTTTCTCTGTCTTCGAGTATTCTTTTATTTGTTGCAATGCATGCAAATTTAATTAGTCTATAAGTCAACTCTGATGCGTTAGTCCAATGAGCCGAAAACGACAATACTCGTTTGTTTTTAGCGTGAATATTAAAAGCATTTCTTTGTACAAGATTAAAATCGACAATACTGTTTTGTAAGTCCACAAACCAAATTATTATTAGAGTGAATTACATTAAAAGACAATTTTTGACTTTTCATTATAGGATAATTTGTTATATAGACACAGTTTTTGAGTGAAAAGATCTAAATTGCCATGAGTAAAGTGTGAACCGTAACTTGCTTTTTAGTTGGGTCTTTTTTTAGTTGAAAATTTAAAATTCGAAAGTGTCTGTTTAGTTACGTAGCGAGGTAGCTTATAAACTAGATTTAACTTTGTCCCAACTTTTTTTCTTTTTTGCTGCACAGTTACCAATAATCGGAAGAAAGGAAGTGGTTGAGAAGATCGGCGGTTCTAAGGGAATTTCTCACGGAGGACGGCTTTTGGTTTTGCCGTGGGAGATGACGAATAGGAAAAAAAGGTCTTGGAAGGAGGTATTGGAAGGTTTGTGTTTTTCTTTACCCTCCACTTTACTTTCCCGGTCGAATCCATGATTTGAAAAGTAATTCGATGGTTTTTATTTCTTTTGCAGAGACGAGACCGGCTGATGGTGTTAATGATAGGCTCTTGAGAAGGCTTTTTACCACTGACATATTTCCTCACCGGCGGCTGAATTTCTATTAAACGGTGGATTTTTTCCTCTTTGTTAGGGATGTCTTGGAAGGGTCCACTGAGTGGGATCGCTTGCTTGGTTCATGTTTTGGGAAGTTATTTCACTTGCCGGCGCGGAGGTGTTCTATGTTTGGAAAGCTTGGTCATGCGATGCTTGTTTGGCAGTTGGTGACGAAGAAAATGTTTGAGATTTGGCTAGTTTTAGGGGTAATCCTTCTAGGTTTTCGCGGGTGGAGTTTGGCGCAGTTACATGGCTGTCGTGCGGTGAGTTTGCAGAAGTTTATGACAACGAGTATCAAACACCTCCAACAGAGGAGAACTACGTGTACTGGGATAAACTTATAGGAGAAAACCAGAACGTGACGGTCGCTGATTTGGTTGATATGGTCGCGGGAGACGTAGAGATGCATGGGTGGCGTAGGTTGAAGCTATGTTTGATTATAATTGTAGATGGAGTTTTGGTGGCTACGAAACATAAACCAAAGCCTACACTTAAATATGTCAAGCTTGTTGAGAGTCTGAGGAAATTCTTTGCTTTTCCATGGGGCAGGAAATCGTTCCTTTGGAATTTAAGTATAATGAAGTCTGGGCCGAGAGTGATTGACAACTGTGAAGATCCCGAAGGTGTCTTTTGTGAATGTTTGAGGCAAGAGATAACAAAGATGGTTGGTTATCCAATGGCACTTCAGTTGGTGGTCTATGAGTGCATTCCGGGTTTTGCTTGCTCACCTGGTAGGTGACGACATTGTAAACTGATGAACTTTAGAGGATCGAAACTACGTAAGCATGCGGGTCTTAATATAGTGTATACTCTTAAGGACGAACATGATCGGGGGGGGGGGTGAGTGTTTTGTTTGTTGTTTATTTGGGCATTGATGTACACTATGTTGTGGTGGTTTTGTGTATACATCTAAATGCACATTCACTTGTTTAATTTTTTTTTGGACGTGTACACTTTGAAAAGTGGATAAACGTACAGTAAGTGTTAGTGCGGTGATTATGTGTACACTGCATAGTGGGTAAGTGTTGAGGATGTGTACAAATTGACTATTATTAGGTGGAATAGTGTTTGTGAATATTGTTTACACTGCTAAAATGTGCATACACTGATAATTTTCTTTTTTGGTTTTTGGTACTTGTTTACACAACTAATTATACAATCGATGATTTGACTTCATGGAACCTGATATTGAAGGCTGAGGTATTTGGGACAATGAAAGAGTGGATCGTAAAGTCGATTATATAGCAGGGCAGCTGAATGAAGGGAATGTGTTTGGTAAGTGCGAGTGGGGGGAGGAGACATGGGCGAGCCCCTATGTGTACATGGCATTAAAGAAAAGAAAAAGGAAAGTTGACGTTTGTAGTGTGACAGAAGGGTGAGCCCCTTCTATGAAGAAACGCTGGCTCAGTCAGTACTTTAGCCATGCCAAAGCGGTTGAGGATGAGAAGAATAAATTGTTACTAGGTTGAGTTGATGAACCGACAAAGGAGGTGGAGATGTTGAAGAAACTGGTTAAGAAACTAGAGCGATAGAGAACAAGTAGATCCGCTAGACAAGGCAAGTTCCCATCAAGAAGATGTCAGCGATTGAAGAAGAAAGCTACTTCGAAGACATTAAACATGGGGGGAGAGGATGGCGGAGGTGATAATGAAATAGGCGGCACTCCGGTTGGGATGCAAGATGTAGGGCTGGACAACAATGGATGTGATGTTTCTTATGGTCGTAGTGACAACTTCTCATCTGAGGAGGCCCCAAGTGTGCTGGTTAGGTTGAAACATGGTGATGGTGTACCACTGCAATGAGTAGAAGGTGGAATCTCAGGAGTCAACGAACATGTAGTCTATCGTGGGACGAAAAGCAATACTTTCTTTGTGACAGAGAGTGAGGTATGTTGCGAGCCAATTAGTGGCTTGCGAGTAATGGAAAATTTTTACCCTCTTCGTTATATTGATGGGCAGGGTGGAAGCGATAATGATATGATGTTGTTTGGGGAAGTCATGGAGATGGTTCATCCGGAGATTTAAGAATAAACTTCCCGACATGGTTGTGTTGTTGTTTAGTTGATAACTGACTCATGTGGGTTGGGTAATTGTTTTGGTCGTATGCAGGATCTAGGGAGGCTGAACGTTTTGGTTGGTGAAGTGATTAGGGAGGCGGGAGGTAGTAGTGTTGGTGACCAATATAAGGTAGACTCAAATGTCCAGGTAAAGTATGGAGTAGGAAATGTAGATGTGCTGATGTCCTTAACTATTGTACTGTCTCTATGTATGCGTAAATGGAGTAATGGATTGCTGGTAGGACTATGGGTACACTATTTTGGTGAGTCATAGTGGACACATGGTTGCACCTAGAGTTTAGACATATGAAATATCATTTTTTTCTGGTGTTGCCTCCATTGTGTATAGTTGACATAACTTGTTATTTACCAGTTTTAGACGATCATTTAAACCCTATTTGGAGTCTGTTATGTGTATCTTGACTGTGTTTTAGAGAATTTACAGGTTCATGTGCGTTTTGGAGCATTATGGAGATCATGGAGATTGTTATAGTATTCAGAAGAGATATTTTTTCACATTCAGCTAACTACGAGTCAAAGACAACCATGACCATCGATCGATGGAGCATCATTACTGTTGATCGACGGCCGACTCGCTGAGTATTGGCCGGCTTCAAGCCCAAGCCAATAAAAATTACGAGAATACCCCTGGACGAGTTTTGACATAGTTTATATGGGTTCTGCCATTTCTTAGGCAAAAAATAAATAAATAGGGACCACATTTTATTTTACGGTTTTAAGTTTTCTTGCATTGAGCTTTTTAGTAGTTTACGTGATAAGATCTAAACTCCTTCAGAGATGTGTATTGGAACCCCATTTATTATTATATGCATTATATTATTCAGTTTTCTTGATCATGTCTGAGTAATTCACCTGTTAGATTTGGGGTTCATAATGGTACTGATGAACTAGCCCCAAAATAGATTGCTAAGATGAAGTATTATCAATCTTCGGAATATTATGTTTAATGCTTGCGTTCTAGAGTAGCTAACTAGGAACCTGAACTTAGGACATGGATAACTACGAGATTAAGTTCTGTGCCAAAATTTATTTCATTGAGCTAGGTTGTTAGATGCCTGCGAGAGCTTGTCCAATTAACATAGTGGACAAACTTCCTGTCTGATTAGCGTCGATCGACATCACGCCTTAGCTGTCGGTTAATGGTGCACTTCTCGGTCAGCATACGAGAGTTGGGAAAAGAGGAGGTCAAATTTTTCTCGCATATTAATAATTCCATGCATCCTATCCCTTATAATTCACTTGCCTGAAACCCTAGATTTACCACTTTTCCATATTTACATTCGCTTTAGTATTTTAGATAATTTCCTATTCCTAATAGACTTACAACCAAAAATCACCATTTATATTTTGCCTAGCTTAGCCATTAGAGTTATAGAAATTTATTGTGTGCCCTCACTCTTTGTGGATTTGATCCATAATTTATGCAATTTAACCTCTCTTGGCAAGAGTAGTTCGTAGGGTTAATCGGATAGATTGCATTATTAAGAACATAAACCTTAACCCGCACACTGTCAAATTTGGCGCCGTTGTTGGGGAGCAAGGATTTCCATTAGATTTATTTTCTAATATTATAGGCTTATTCATTACTGCAATGTACTAATAATTTCTTTTTTTTCTTGTCTTTCAGGTGCTTGCCCAGTAGTACCAGAAGCAACAAGAACCAGGAATTACTCTTCTCAGATCGAGTTGTAATTGAATGCTCAATCCACAAAAAGATATGTCAAGCATCGCTACATTCACACATGAACCTAGCGAATCATTCAGAAGCTCTGCTCACTCATCAGTAGATGATTGATAGAGTATTGGAGAAGCATCAACAAGAACCAGGAATTACTCTTCTCAGATCGAGTTGTAATTGAATGCTCAATCCGCAAAAAGATATGTCAATCATTCGCTATGGTTGATAGAGTATTGGACAAGCATCAACAAATGATTGTGAATTTCAATGGAAAGATATATGCTCTGTACATTAACCTCAACAAAAGTTTCAGACTTTTAACACTATGTCAAGAAGTTGGAGAATTAAGTGGTCCAGACAAGTAAGGCCATTCAGAGACATGAGACCCTGATTAAGGAGAAGGGAGAACCTGGTCAGAAACACCACGTCAGTTCATTGATAGGTGATGATTTTTGGCAAGAGGTGAAGATAGAACAACTTAGAGAGGAAGATTTCCAAGTAGAAAATTGTTATGTCTTTCAGTAGTTCGCACTGGTGTCGATCAACACCAGTTTCTGAGCATCGATCGATGGAACCCTCAGATTCTGTTGCTTCGTGTGAGTCTTCGAACATCAATCGATGTCGAGATGTCAACATCGATCGAAAGTCTTCAACAACATAACCAATTTGTCTACCAAGTCTGAATGCAAGATTTTTGGTCAGACATCTGAGTATAGAGACTCCAGAACAGAACGATGATACACCTGAGCCAATGATAGTTGATAAGGCAATATAAAGACAGTCCAGAAGGAAGCAGAAGATTCCTGAACATACACAGAGAAGCAACTAGCAAAGAGATGGTTGGCTTTGTAAAAAGAGTTTTTAAAATTCCTTTAGATACTCAATTTGATTAAGCGTACTATACTTATAGATTTGGATGTTTTTCAAGGAATCCAAGGAGACATATGAGGACATAGAGGACATATGAGGACATAGAGCGCATGTTCAATGGCCTCAGAGAAAAACTCAAGCGGAGGATCACTCTCAAGAAGAAAAGTGACCATGTAAAGTTTGTGGTTCCATGTTTTTTCAAAGGCCACGAGTATCCCAATGCCCTCTACGATACTGGATCAGCTGTCAACATCATGCCTAGAGCTATGACAGAGAAGCTGAGCCTGAAAGTGGAGCTTTCAAGTGATTCATTCACTTTTGTGGATTGTTCCAAGGTGAATTCATGACGGATAGCCAGAGACGTCCCAGTGCAGATTTTCAACGCCTTAGTCCCAGTAGACTTCCATGTGATAGATATCAAGATTGACTAGAATTCTTCCTTACTCATTGAAAGAGAATTCATGACCATAGTGGGAGATATATGCGATATGAAGACAAACACGCTGTATCTATCCTTAATAGATTCAAATAATTTTTATGAACCTGTTAAAGTAAAAAACAAAACTACTCTGATAGAATTGGGTGAGGATCCAGGTTTAACTACTACAGGCTTCTGCAATTACGAGCAAGAGGAGGAGTCTGCGGAGATAGCGTCGATCGATACCCAACCTGTGACATCGATCGACGGTACCTACATACAGACACTTCACGAAACCCACCCTTCAGAATCGATCGATACCTAAATTCAACAATCGGTCGACGGTCTCAGCATACAACAATCGGTCTATTTCAAACCTCAACCATAGATTGACACTCATGCCACATATCATAACGAAGAATACATTCCAGAAGACATTGTCTACGCTGGACAGCAATACCGTGAGTTGGCACCATATAATACCAACCCACATTACACAGAACTTTACCCAGAAGAATCAATTGAGCATGATATATTTGAGTTCTGGAAGTCTAGAGACTTCAGCCGGTTGAACGAAACCAAAGATCTAGCATTGATTGATAAGACACATCTACCATCGACCGATGGTCTCATCGAGTATGGATACAGAGCATTTGACAAGAACAACCAATGAAGATTTCACAAGGCGAAGAAAGATGAGTATAAAGTTTACAGAGATGAGAATGACAATGCACGAGCCATGGATGGCAGAATCATCAATGTGTTTGAGGAGGACATCAGGGAGATTCTTGAGAGAGCGCACATGCATGAATATACTCATCTATGTTTGCTAGAGTATGCAGCAGACATTCGCAGAGCCAGACCAGAAACATCAACTTACAGCATACAAAAAGTTGACAACATGGTACAAGGAGTTTATAGAGCCCATGACATGATTATGGATGACTATTACAAGATGCTTTATGACCTGTACCACCCCTTCAACAACAATATTTGCTGGTTAACCACGTGCGTGGAAGAGATGAAGCAAAAGATGGACTACACTCATCAGATTATTCAACAACAACAATCAATTGGAGCAGTTAGTTTAGCATCAACTGACGCTAACACTAGGCCATCGATCGATAGTCATCACACAACATATAGACAAAGGCTGGTAACATAGAATTTATTGAAAGACAAGCTTGATAGAGTTTACCTTTCTCAAGAATTGTTGAAGGATAGTATCTACCATAGTTTGGATGATATTTCAAAGCCCACAGATGCTAGGCATAACATGTTGATGGGATGAATTCAAACACTCCAGGAAAGGATGAGTACGATGGAGACTTCTCATATAAGGATGGACAACCAGAGAACCCAAGGAGAAGAAGCTGTGAGGAGCTTCATGAGTGCATGGTTTGAGAAAACAAAGAGTATGTGGATACCTGCTTTCCACATTGGTTCTATGAACCACCTTACTAGTCCAGAAGTCCAAATGTCAAGATTAAGACTATAACCTAGCGCTGAGTGGGAGGCAACCCACTGTGTAGTAAGTTTGAATTGTTTTTTTTTCATTATTTAGTTATTAATTACGTTTTTTATTTAATTACTTTAGGTTTTCAAAGAAGAAGTAGAAAAGTTTGAAATTACCATCGGTCGACATCAACACTTTATCATCGATCGACGGCTTAAATGGTACACCATTGGTCGATAATCATCACTTACCATCAGTCGACACTCCTTACAGAGCTTGGTAACTTCGAATTTCTCTCTACCTTTTACTTATGATTAGTTTTTCCCTTAACCGAACCGGACGGAATAACACTTGGAAAGTGTTTTTTTTGTCTGGGGAGGTTTACTAATGCTTTTATTTTGAGCTTTTATTTGTTATATTTACTTAAGTTTTTTTGAAAAGTTTTTATTAAGTCAAGAAGAGGATTATGATCAGAACTTATTTATTGACTAACCATACTATAGCACCGCTCTTAGACATGTTGATTGAAGAGATTACTAGAGATGCCAAAGTGGATCATCCTGCCATTAGATCACACTTACTAAGAAATTTTGGAGGAACCAAATCTGATCTCAACCTAATATTGACTATTTTGCTAGCTTTTGGGCTTGGCATACATCAGATTCTTTCTTCAAGTTAGTAAGGTACTAGTCTGTGTATTTTTGATTCTCTTCTCTCTTTCTCTTCAACATCTATTAAAAGAAAAGATTGAGATCATTTCCTGAGATGCATAGGGGTAGGTACATTACCGATGAATCCACTATTATAATTCAAAGGAATGATCACACATTTTTGGAAGCGAGGGGTAGGTACAAAACCGATGACGCCACTATTCGCCTATAATTTTGCCAAAAAGAAGAAGAAGAAATCAAAAATAAGATGGCAAGATAGACTGTATCTGCATCATTGCCCATTGTGTTTGAGATCTAAAAAGATTCAGAGAAAAGAGAAAAGAGGGAAAAAAGGATCAGGAAAGACTTTATACATGTCTATGCAGAGTTGCTTGAGTTCATTCCACGTGTCCTTTGATCAATACTCCCAAAGGTAAAACCTGCACTTTATTTTTATGCAAAGAAATGAGATCAGTAGAGGGGTGAGTCAAATTAGTATTTGTTGAGTTTCCGACAAAATGGATTTGGTTGCTAACCTCTTTCACATGTTACCTTTGTTTTGCTTGAAGACAAACAAAAAGTTAAGTCTGGGGGAATTGATATACCTTGTTATTTACCAATTTGGACCTTATTTAGAGTTTATTATGTGTGTATGGACTGTGTTTTAGAGTCTTTTAGGTCCATGCATGTTTTGGAGCATTATGGATATCATGGATCCTGTTAGAGTATTCGGAGGAGATATCCAGTAGCTGTTCACATTCAGCTACGTACGAGTTAAAGTCAAGCATGACCATCAATCGACGGAGCATCCTTGATGTCGATCGACGGCCCACTCGCAGAGTCTTAGACGACTTCAAGCCCAAGTCAAGATGAATTATGAGAATGCTCCTGGACGCGTTTTGACCTAGTTTATAAGAGTTCTGCCATTGTTTCGGCAAAAAAAAAGAGAGACCACATTTTATTTTACAGTTTTTAATTTTCTTGCATTGAGCTTTTTAGTAGTTTAGGGGAGAAGATCTAAACTCCTTCAGAGATATGTATCGGAACCCCATTTATTATTCTATGCATTATATTATCCAATTTATCATGTTTTCTTTGATCATGTTTGAGTAATTTACCCGTTAGATTCAGGTTTCATAATGGTACTGATGAATTAGCCCCAAAATAGGATTTCTAGGATGAAGGAGTATCAATCTTTGGAATTGTGTTTAATGCTTACGTTCTAGAGTATCTAACTAGGAACCTGAATTTAGGACATGGACAACGAGAGTAGGATGTTAAATGCATGTGAGATCTGGTCTAATTAACATAGTGGATGAGCTTCCTGTCTGATTATCATCGATCAACATCAGGCCTTAGTCGTCGATCGAAGGTGCACTTCTTTGTCCTCATCCAAGAGTTAAGATAAGAGGGGGTCGGACTAGTTAATATTTATTTTTCTCGTATATTAATAATTCCCTGCATCCTATCCATTATAATTCACTTGCCTGAAATCCTAGATCTACCGCTTTCGATATTTTCATTCGCTTTAGTTTGCCTAGATTAACCAGTAGAGTTATAGAAATCTATTGTGTTCCCTCACTCTATATGGATTCAATCCCTAAGTACTGTAATTTGACCTCTCTTGGCAAAAGTAGTTCGTAAGGTTAATTTGATAGGTTTCATTGTTAAGAACATAAACCTTAATCCGCACGCTGTCAATAGTAGATTGTTGAGGCATAGTGTACACGATTTATCTGCATCCCATCATGTATACTATTTATTTGGACTTGAATCGATGATGTACATTTGGTAATTATTGGGTTCTGTACATAGTAATACATGGTTGTTGTGTGCATGTGTTATTATGTTTTGTGTGTCTGTTAAATTGTGGAGTCGTTAACTATTGTAGTGTGTCTAAGTATGCATAATGGGAGAAATGGCATATGGGTAGGACGTTGGGTACATTAGTGTGCACACGTATGAAGGAGGAAAATATATGTTGTTGCATCTATTGTCTTAACTAGGTTGGTGAGTCAAATTGGATACTAGATTGCCTTTGTCCACCTGTGCACTAAGTAGGTGTTAGCTTGTGAACAATTAGGTGTATTGTCCACGTGTACAAAGTCGTTGGTCTCCACGTGTACAAAGTTGTTGGTGTCCACGTGTGTGATTTTTATGGTGTGTATGCTGTTTAGTTGTCTGGTGTTTCAATTGCAGGCAGGCATGGATACGGTTGGATGAGATGCAGCAAATTTTTCTGAGGTGGGCAGAAATTAAAGTCATAGCATATAGGTTTGGAATGAATAATATTGTTCTATCCAGATAATGTTGTGTTAGGAGAAGAAGCGTCCTTCTGGGGATGGGGCAGGAAGTGTCAAAGCGCTGGCGATGCCGCGGGAGCAACCCATAACAAGGTAGAGGAGCCGGTGCTTTTTATGGAATGTTTTTTTGTTTTTGTAGTTGTGGACATTAATGTAAATTGTACATGTGGTAAGTTCTGGAAACTAATCTATATTGTATGAGGATGGACATTTTTGTTGTGTCTGGTGAATGATGGTGTCGTGTTCAGTAGTAGGATGACGTGGAGAGAGCAGGTCCGGAGACTGTTACCTCTTCTGAGGTGGGGTGATATTGAACTGACACTGTGTGCTGATGGTAAGAGTAGTGTTTGGGTAACAATATTATGTTGTCTTAGGTTAAGGAGAGTCACTATGAAAATGCGCTAGAAACTAGTGAAGGCACTGTTGCAGTAGGGAGGAAAGAAGATGACGAGGTAGGGAAACCCTTTGATGTGTGTGTTGTAGCATGTGTCTGATTTATTATTTGATTAATTCGGTTGTTGACTTTAGTTTTTTCCCGCGGTGTAGCAAACTAGTGAGGATAGTGGTGTAACATGTGGAATATTGCACAGAAAGAACAGGTGGTGGCTGATGATGGTGATAGGGGCCGTGAAGAGGTATGTTAAATCTGTTAGATAATAGTTAAAACAATATATTATATATGTGGTTGTTTACTTAATTTTGATGTATGACGCAGAGATTGGGTCTGGGGAAGATCAGACTGATGATGCCTGTCAGCGAACAACCGAAGCTGTAGTTGATGTCAGTGATTCGCCCCCACTATTTAGGATAGCTAGGCACATACCTGTAGAGGAAGAGGCTCACTTAGCGGCGTTGTGAAAAGGCTCCAGTTAAAGAGAAACTAGGGAGAGCAAAAAACACCAGGTTGATGCCATCTTAGATAATGACTTTGGGGAAGTAATCGAGCATGAGAAGCTTGAAGAAGGTGTTGGGGTCAAAATCAGTTACGACGGAATCAACATCGGAAACCTACCGATAGAATGCGTTTGTTGGGGTCAAAAACGGTATTCTTGGAATGAGCATCCAAAAATCGTGTTTCTATACGAATGTAGCCTCGAAATCGACTTAGCGCAAGTCTCTGGGCCAAAACTCGAAAGAAAGAAACCCGAACCGACCAACCAACTCGCCCGTATCGCAAGTTGGACAAGGCCAACTCGCCCTTATGAAGAGTTGGACAAGGCCAACTCGCCATACGAGCGAGTTGGTCAGCACAGATTGAATAACATGCCCGTACGGCGAGTGAGTTAGACAACATGAGCAATCTTACCCGTTCGTTTGGAAAATCAGATCGAATCAATCTAGTTTCACATCATCCTCGTTAAACTCCCCCTTTCGATACTTGATCGAACTTATCTTTTTTCCATCTCGATCGGGATTGACATTGGAACCTTACCGAAATAAATCGTTTTCTCGGGAAAGGATCGGGTCGATCGTAAGAGACGATAACAGTTAACTAAAAACCTAGATTCACGCGCTTCATACAAATGATCCTAACTCACGGACGTCATCGTCTTAGCAATGTTATTTCGATAAAATCGTAGAAACACCTATGTCGGAAAACGACCCGACGAGGTCTAAAGCTTGGCTAAAGGCCCACTCTCGATTTTATCCGAAATCAAGCCCAAGGGATAAATGTCAAGATTAGAGGATAAATGTTAAGTTTCCGAAGATAATCATGAAGATCGAGGAAAAAAGGAATATTTCCGCGAAACGATAAATTCGCCCAAGGGTAGAAGGGAAAGAGCAAACCGCCTCTAGAGGAGTATATAAGGATTTCGAGGGTGATGATGGAGGGAGACACAAAGATCTCCACTCAGAGCAAACATAGCTTAGCACTTAGAGCATTTAGGCAACTTTCCAGTTTTGTTTTTCAAGCTGCGACTCAACTAGGGTTTTGCAGTCTTAGGTTATTAGAAGTATGGATCTCGCTGACAGCTCTCATAGCCTAGGCTCATATCCTGTTGTAAATGATCATACGCAAATTCGGAATAAGACATCTATTTGCTCTCTTTTCGATTCTTACTTTGTTCTCAATATTTACTTCATATTCTGACTGATTGGCGTGTGGTTTAGCAGATATCTGGGACCTCTGGGAAACTAGGGTTTACTCTGAGTTCCTAGTTCAAGGGAAATCGACAGTGCAAATTTCGGTTCCCACAGTTTGGCGCTAGAAGGAGGGGGGTACGGATTAATCTAACTCATAGCCACAAAACGCTTGATCGAAATGATGTCTGAATATATGAAAGAAAAACTTGCAGCACTGACTGCTCCTATGGCCAACGCTTACACAAACGCCGTAGTGTTAAACCAAATTGAAAAATTAGTCGCGACCTTCCGCCATAGGAAAAGCACTGAAATGGGCTCGCGATTTCTCCCTCTAAACACAGAGTGCAACGATAAAATCTATCCAACCCCGTAAGGTTCTTCTTATTGCCGAGTTAGAGAAGTCTCAGAGCGTAAGGGTTTGACCAAAACACGTTTCCGAAAAATTTTCAATAAAACTTTCCCTCCCAGAAATTAAGGAAAAACCCTAGGCTTCTCGCGGAAAAAAGAAGCACAACAAATCGGGTATGCAACTCACCGCTGTACTTCTTCCAAATAATTTTCGTAAACGTCTTTGGAGAAAGAAAAATCGCTTCAACCTCCCAAAGTCGCGGAGAAACCCTAGAATACTTGCAGAAAGAAGAAGAACAGGAAGTCGGGTACGCAACCCCCACAGCTGTACTTCTTCCGGATAACTTTCGGAGAAACGTAGTTGATTTCTTAAAAATCACTCAAAACGTAAAAACGGGAGATCGTTTCCCTTACTGTTAAAACTTTCCTAAAACCTAAGGATTCGGAAAATACTTAAGAATCGCTTCTATGGGTAACATAATCATCGAATTCTCATACTGAGTTTATTTCAAAAAAAATATATATTTGAAACTTCCTCGGATCAATCCTGCGGAAAACGAGAAATTTTCTGATTAAGTTGAGTCGCTATAAATCAAGCTCCCCACAGCTGGAGTTTCTGATACTAAACCCAGAAAATAAATCCGCAGAACGGCCACAGAACGTGAGTTTTACGAGAAAAACTCTCGCACGGCCAAATCCAATAACATTTTATGGAACAACTACCGTAAAAATTATACTCAAAAACACGCTACACAACGACTTTCGTAAAATTAAACTCAACAACATTTTATTAAACAGCTTTCGTAAAACTAAACTCATGACATTTCATGGAATAACTTTAGTAAAACTAAAGCTCAACAACATTTTCCGAAACATCTTTCGTTAAATCAAATTGGACAATGTTTTATGGAACATCATTCGGAAAGTGAAACTAGTTAGCATTTTTTGATACAACTTTCGTAGAAAAAATTAGAAGACGTTTACGAAATGACCGAATCAGCTTACCATCCAAACTCGAGTAGTCTAACTCGCCGAACAGGCGAGTTGGACAATACAAGCCGTGCAACTAGCCCACTGGGCGAGTTTGACCAGTCCAACTCGCACATTTGGCGAGTTTGATAAAACAAGCATTAATTTGGCCCTCCTTGGCGTTCTTCTTTGAATCCCAATTGAAACGCTTTTTGTTTCATCTCAATTGGAGTTTTCATTGAGAATTTACGATCAAAACAAGTTGGTCGCACATGTCGGGCCAGTCCAACTCGCCGAACGGGCGAGTTGGACGAAACAAGCCATCCAACTCTCCCATTCTGCGAGTTGGACCAGTCCAACTCGCCCAATGGTCAAGTTAGACAAAACGAGCCATCTAACTCGCCTATTGGGCGAGTTGGACAGTGCAAGCCATGCAACTCTCCCATTGGGAGAGTTTGACCAGTCAAACTCTCCCATTGGGCGAGTTTGAAAATACAAGCACTCTTTTGGCTCACCTTTGCGTTCTTATTCGAATCCCGCTCGAAACGCTTTTCATTTCGTCTCAAACGGAGTTTCTGTTGAGATTTTATGAGCAAAACAAGTTGAACGCACAGGTCGGACCAGTCCAACTCGCTGAACGGGCAAGTTGGACGAAACGAGCTGTCTAACTCACCCTTTGGGCGAGTTGGACCAGTCTAACTCGCTCATTGTGTGAGTTGGAAAGTGCAAGCCGTGCAACTCGCCCATTGGGCGACTTTGAAAAAACAATCACTATTTTGGCTCACCTTTGCGTTCTCCTTTGAGTCCCGATCAAAACTCTTTTTATTTCGTCTCAATCAGAGTTTCTGTTGAAATTTTACGATTAAAACAATTTGGACGCACACTGTCCAACTCGCCCTGATGGCGAGTTTGATTTAATCCCTCAAACTCGCCTCATGGCCAGGTTGTCAAGCCCTGATGAGCTTCTCCTTTGTTTTATCTTTATTATCTTATCGAAACGCTTTGCGTTTCATCTCAATCGGAGTTTCCATTGATATTTTACGACAAAAATAAGTGAGACTCGCCTAAACTTCTTGGCTTGGTCCTACTCGCCCTCTTGGGTATCCTCCTCGCCCTATTGGGCATCCTATTCGCCGTTACCTCCATCTTAGTCTTCTCCTTTGAAACCCGATCAAAACATCCCTTGTTTCGTCTCGATTGGAGTTACCGTGAGAACTTTACGATAAAAACCGTAAGACAGGTTCGAGCCTGAACTCGGCCAGGAAGAACTAATGTTGTTACCATTTTTAAGGGGTGTACAGACACGAGAAGAGGAAGGGAAGATGAGCAAGAAAAATGGAGAAGAGGTGAGCCCAAAACCTTCGAGAAAACAAAGGTATGGCCGGCTTGGAAATTTTTGAAATCAGACTTGGAATTTTCGTAGGAAGGTACTAAGAAAAAAAAACACTTCGGAGAACGCCATAAAACTTTAGGGAACTTAGGATATAGGAGACTAGTCTAGCGATCTAAATCTTAGGATTTTTCCTATCTCGATCTATTTTTCTGCGACTGCTTACGCAAATTTTGCAAACCTATCTAAACTCTCGGAAAACGGAGAAACAATCGCCATGCACACTTAGCTCGCTTCCTAAGGAAAGAAGGAACTAGAAACGCGACGTCTTCTTAAAATCTTCTCGTTCCTAGAAATTTTCTTCAAACCGACGTATTCCTCGCCGTCAACCTGAAATTCCCCAATTCACAATCCTAGCGTCGTCTTTAAACCGACCTGGATTGTCGATCATCCCAATCTTTGAAAGAAAAAACGTACACAACCCTTCAAAATATCGGTTCAGCCATTTTCTTTCGTAAAAAAAGGGAGGGAGTAGGTACGTATACTATACTCGTATACTCCCATACTTCAATTTTTTTTTGTCTCGACATCAAGAAAACGTTTTCGACAAAGCAAACTCTCGAAGTAATATGCAGAAAATTATTTAGGCCATGCGATGCCTCATAAAACCGATCATCCATTCATATAACTATGACGTTTTATACGAAAAGAACCTACGAGAAAACAAGATCGGTGTCATGAAAAAATGAAATCTCAATGCGGAAAAGAGAATGAGGAAAACACATTCCTCGTTCGCAAATATCACAAGTAATCTACGAGAGACATTCTCAACTTACTTCTATGCCATTCACTTCTCGTAAAACTTACGCGAAACATCCTTGTTATAGCCATACCAAGTTATGCGAAGAAACTTTTGGAAACGAACATAGCAAGTTTTACGGAGAAGTGTTTTGGAAAATTTTCGTATAGTTAAAAACAAAGTCATATTACTCGTCTCTCAACGAAAAAACTAAACTTTATCTCTTCGCACTACGATCTTACATATCTCACTCCTTAGCCATGCGGCTTGCTGGATTCTGCCTCCCATCTCGTACATGTTCTTTATCGAGCCTTTAGGTTTTGTCTTCATCATACAAAAACAAAACAATTTTCGTACGACTATAGCATGGAAAAATCCGACTTGGCGCGTCGATCTCGACAAACGCTCTTTGGCCCTCAGCCAATTACTCCTTCCGATAAAGATCTGAACTGGAATTCGGTATCCTCTTTAGGAAAGTTCTAAACTAGCATGACCTTAATGCTAGCACGAACGTGCCGTAGTCTATCCATGACCAGCAACGTCCTCGGCTATTCGGCTGAGCGCATCCGTCCGACCGGGCCAAAATGTTTGAGAAATCACTGCTCACCCAATCACTTAGCGGCAAAACGACAATCCACGATTAGTTTAAAAACACCAAGTGCAAATAACTATTGTATAACCCAAAATCGGAAATCATACGAAAAATTCTTAATATCAAAACTTATTCGTAATCACCGTATGGTTAACGGAGAACATAAACTTGTCGACAACCGACCAAGTTCAATATGTTTCGCAGTTTACTCTAAACCCACAACGTTTTACAAGTGAAAAGCGGCACATAAGGAAAAAATTGTAACAAAGCTCCTAGATCTATGCAAAGCATCCTCAACTATACATGAAATAAATCTCGTGGGGCCGACTCTTCACAAAGAACAGTGAAGGAAGTCGCATATTCTTAGGGACAAATTTACGCGACCCATTGGTCCTAATTCCTCGGAGACACACCAAAACGTTTCTCTTCCGTAAGGTTAACACAAAAAGCTTGCGATACCACACATCTTCAAGCCCGCAAACATTTCAATCACGAAATGCGGCATCCAAAAGAAAAACTCAATCTTCAACACAACGAGACGTCGCTAGTGCTCGGAGAACTGTTTTTTGTCAAAACTTTCCAAAACGGAATGTTAACCTTAAAACCAGTCCGTCCACGACTATAAAACATACACACTTTCTTAAACACGTATCCTTCGCGAAGATTTAAAAACAATTATATCTACAAATAAGTTTGTTGCTGATCACAAAAAACTCTTAACGTCCTAAACGGACTAAGCCATCTCGTAGAGATAGCTCTCTAACACCCGACACAAGGGTAATAGCGCTATAAAAGAAATCCAAAATTTTGGTTAGCACTTTCGGGAGGCTTAAAAATTGTCCTCGAAGAGATACTCGATTCCTACCATACAAGTTGTATAAGCCGAGAACATATCGTGGACTTTAAAGCGTGACGGAATCAGGTCGAAAGAAATACAGGAAACGTTAGCCGAAGTAGTCATCACACCCCCTAAAACTGTGATTAGACCTAGGTCATACCCTAAACCCAACACACTGGTCTTTAACATCTCTAGGCATAGTATCAAACACCCTGATAAGAGATCCCAAAACTTGTCTCTTGGCTAATATTCAAACGTCTTCAGAAAACCTGCAAGTTTACGCGCTGCAGAAAACTCTTGAAACAAACCACAAGTATAGCAGTTCACCCAAAGTTAGACTATGAGATGAAAACTCATATTCTTCCCTCTACATTCATATGAATGCAAACATGCTCTTAAAACGAGAAACACAGTATAAAAATCAATCGCAAAGCGGCAGGGAGTCGAAGCTACACACGGTTAATCCAAAAAAATATAACGGCCACACTTGGCCGAAGCAAACAGCCTACGAGGCTAGTCTCGGGGCTGATACAAAATGACATTGACATCAACATGCTCGATAATCTCTACCCATAACTACACTATAAAGGTCTCACTGGAAAACAGGTCGTACGAATCTTAAACTCCATGACGAACTACGAAAGGCTTGATCCTTCTAAGAGGGTATGTAGGCTGCCTTCACCAGGCGCAGCCCCAATCCTACTGCATTCCTCTCTTAGAGGAACAAGTAAACCACTTTCACCGGACGTTTTCAAACATTGATTCCGCCTAACTTACAAAACCTGCCAAAACCGCTCGCTAGAACCTTGCAATTCTAACGAGCTGGAGGGCTAACTGTTGGGGTCAAAATTGGTTACGACGGAATCAACGTTGGAAACCTACTGGGAGAATTCGCTTGTTGGGGTCAAAAACGGTATTCTCGAAATCAACATCCAAAAACCGTGTTTATATACGAATGCAGCCTCAAAATCGACTTAGCACAAGTCTCAGGGCCAAAACTCGGAAGAAAGAAACCCAAACCGACCAACTCGCCATACGGGAGATTTGGTCAACATGGATCGACCAACTCGCTCGTATGGCGAGTTGGACAAGGCCAACTTGCCATACAGGCGAGTTGGTCAGCACGGACCAAACAACTCTCCCGTATGGCGAGTTAGACAAGGCCAACTCGCCATACGGTCGAGGTGGTCAGCAAGGACCAACCAACTCGCCCATACGGCAAGTTGGTCAGCACAGATCGAACAACTCACCCGTACGGCGAGTTGGTCATCACGGATCGACCAACTCGCCTGTACGGCAAGTTGGATAAGGCCAACTCTCCATACGGGCGAGTTGGATGGCATGACACGACCAAATCGCCCATATGGAGAGTTGGATAAGGACAACTCAACGCACATGCGATTTGGTAGGCACGACATGGCCAACTCGTCCGTATGATGTGTTCGACACTGCCAACTCGCCTGTATGACGGGTTAGACAAGGCCAACTCCTGTTGTAAACGCTCATACGCAAATTTGGAATAAGACATCTATTTGCTCTCTTTTCGATTCTTACTTTGTTCTCAATATTTACTTCATATTCTGACTGATCGGTGTATGGTTTATCAGATATCCGGGACCTCTGGGAAACTAGGGTTTACCCTGCGTTCCTAATTCAACGGAAATCGACAGTGCAAATTTCGGTTCCCACATAAGGTGATTTTCTAGTCGAAAGTTCTATGACCTTTGGCAGCTCGCACTGGTGTCGATCGACACCATCAGATGAGCATCGATCGACACCCATAAAAGAGTACATAGGAAAGGTGAAAATTCAGAGCCACTCAGACTTCGTCACACGACACCCGCTTCCTCTAAACCCGTACTGTATTAAAACGGACTCCATCGATTGACACCAACAATATAACATCGATCGACATCAACAGGCGACAAACGATCGACGACAGCAGACGAGCATCGATCGACACACACCCATGTCAAGCCATAATGCACACCGCTCATCAGAAAGGCAAACAGTGACCACCAATCATCAGTATGTCGATGCACCAGAACAAGGGAAATTGATTCCAGCTGAAACCATTTTCGTTGACAGCATCGGTCGACGGTACACACCATATATCGATCGACACCAGCTGGACAAACATGAATCTGCCATGGTCAAGCATGCATCGAAAGAAAGAGTCCAAAGAACAAAGTGAGATCTAGAGAACCCTATGTTTCCAAACACCTCAGGAGAGAAGCTAACAAGGCTGAACTTGATGGATTTCAAAAGAGAGTTAAGAGGGTCCCTAAGGATATGTCTTTCAAGGATGCATATCACCAGTACAAACTTTGTAATTTATTCAGAGAGAGAAAGGCGGCGAATAAGGACATTGAGTTGCTGTTTAATATGGTCAGCCGTAAATCCAAGAAGACACTGAAGAAGGAACAAGATCCTGAGAAGTTTCTGACTCTCTGCTGTATACATGACACCAATTTCCCATACGCCCTCTGTGATACTGGATCTGCAGTCAGCATCATGGCCAAGGGCACTGTCGAACTGTTAGGATTAAAGGTGGAACCTTCTCAAGATAGCTTCACCTTCGCGGATAACTCCAAGGTAAACTCAGTAGGCACGATCAAGAATGTTAAAGTAGAGATAGGTGAATGCATTGTTCCTGTGGACTTTCATATTTTGGGAAGCAATTCAGGTCGAGAATCTTCTCTTATCTTTGGAAGAGTCTTTATGGCTACAGTAAGGGCAGTTTTTGATCTCAAGAAGAATATGATGTGCCTTACTAATGTTGATGAAAATGTCTTCTACGATCCTGTGGGAAAAACTAAATGTGCGGGGTTTATTCATGGATAGAGCCGTCTGAAGATCAAGCACCTGCACCTGATTCAAACCGCGAAACCACATAACCAGCATCACCGTCGATCGACATTCGCCTAACAGCGTCGGTCGACACTCTCCATATTTTAGAGCAACCTGTGATTGAAAAGCCTAAATCTGGGGGAAGGGTCCAGAAGAAAAAAAAAAGAAAAAGAAGGTAGATACATATTCTTGTCACCGGTTCCTTCGCGATGTTATGAAGGAAGTCTTGAGCATAGGATGTGCTGCAAAGGAAGTATGAAACCTTTTACCAAGGTCAGGGTTCTATGTGATCCAGAAATGAAAGAAAAAGGGGAAGTTTCGGCAAGAGCTTTTATCAACAAAATGAAGAAGAGGGACACTGAAAGCTGTTCTGGAGCAAGTTCTCCTTCTCATCCGGACTGAATCAGAATTTCAAAATGTTGAGCTTAGGACTATAACCAAGCACTGAGTAGGAGGCAACCCACTGTTTAGTAAGTTTTTATTTAGGTTTTACTTTTACTACTATTTATTTCGGGTTTTTTTTTATAGACTATTTGAGTCCATCATCAATCGACATCATAGAGACACCATCGGTCGACGTCGGATCGCGACAATCGATCGACCACCCATGCCTACCATCGATCGACACCCTCTTATAGAGAGAGGTATCAAATTTTCTATTTAAGCTATTTACTTATGATTTAATTTTTCATAACCAATCCGGGACGGATTACACTGGGGACAGTGTAATTTAAGTCTGGGGGAGGTTCGCTGATGCTATTTAATTGTTTTTAAGTTTTATTTATATATATAAGTTATTCAAAAAGTTTTATTGAGTCAAAAAGAGACTATGATCAAGATTTATTATTGACTAACTACACTTCAGCCCCATTATTAGAAGGTTGTTTGCAAAGATTACTAGATATACCAAAGTGGATCATCCTGCCACTATATCAAACTTGCTTAGAAAGTTTGAAGAAACCGAAGCTGATTTCCAACACTAATCCTGACATTATTTGCTTGCTTTGAGATTTGGTATACATTGGATCGAATTCCTTCTGCAAGTCTGAAAGGTAAAATTGTGTGTGCTTTTGATTCCCCTCTCTCTCCCCTTCAGATTAAAAAAGGAGTCGAACATGATTTGGTGACTACAACCATTAAATCTTGATTCATATGATCCTAGAAAGAGATAAATGTCAAAAAGAAGTGAACAGGATCTGGTGGCAAAAACCATTAGGGCTTGATTCATGGAAGCCTATCCAAATATCTCACTCAATTAAAAAAATAAAATGATACCCTCAAAACAAGGGAGACATTGACTGAGAAGAAGTGAGAAGATAGAGAGAGGAAAATAATCAGAGAATGCTACATGTGTGTTCAGATACTTGCAGATGTAAGAGTCCATATATCCTTTGATCGATACTCCCAAGGTAAATCCTACACTTTTATTTTATGCAAAGAAATGAAATCAGTAGAGGGGCGAGTCTGACTAGTATTCGCTAAGTTGTTGGTAGAATGAAATTGGTTGCTATACTAGGATAAGTTATATAAAGTTTCTCTGTGATCGGCTTGATAGGATGTGGTTTCAACAAATTAAGATGACAATTATACTTAGATATTATGTGAGTCTTCGCTTTTCAAAACCTCTTCCACAGGCTTGTTTGCTTGAGGACAAACAAAATGTTAAGTCTGGGGGAGTTGATAGGGCCTGATATTTACCACTATTTTGCCATGATATCAGCCCTATTTAGAGTCTATTATATTTTTTTGGAGTATGTTTTAGAGTATTTTCAGGTTCATGTACGTTCTAGAGAACTTTGGTGATTCTGGAGCTTTTAGAGATGCCAAACTGTGCAGATGCATCAGATGTTTAGCTATGGATGGAGACCTTCCCACGGTTCTATAGAGATGATATTTTTACATAATATAGAGCTTTGAGATAGCTTTCTAATGCCACTGGTTTTAGGTCCATTGGATGGTTAGATCTAAAGGTATGCCCGATTTACTGAAGAGTGGTCTGTCTGCCTCGCGAGAGGAAGCTGTCGAGAAGATGAATGAGTGTCGATCGACGGCACAGCCTTGGTGTCGATCGACGGTGAGACAGGCCCAGCTTTTTCTATGGCTGACTAAAGCCTAGATGTCATGGCAAGTTACCAAAATACCCCTCCACGAGTTTAAACCTAATTTATATAGTTTTCTAAGCCATTGTTGACGGCTAAGCTTTATTTTATTCATTGTCTTAAGTTTTGGAGAGAAGATCAATTCTCCTTCAGAGATTGATTGGAAATCCTTTGGTTTTATATTGATTTATATATCTATTATTTATTGAGACTATGATTTGTGTTATTGATTCCATGTCTGAGTAATCATCTTGTTAGGCTTAGGGATTTCATGTTCTTAATGTCAAACTGATAGTCATAGGATTGCTAGGTTATCTATAGATCTCTACACCAGGGTGGCTTGTAATACTAGGATCTATATTAATAGAATAACAAGAGAGTGTGACTAATTGCTTAAACCTAGAATCATAGGACAATTGAGAGGCACAAAAGTGCAATTAATTAACAGAACCCGAGCCATGTGTGGATTAGATATTTAGACGAATACGAGAGTTGGTGTAGGATCTAGTTGAACATCGTTGAATATGTGTTAATTCTTGTCTGAGGTAGCATCGATCGATACCCAAGCATTGGTATCGATCGACGCTCGATCCTTGTTTGCATGCGAGAGCTAGAACATAGAACTTAGGCATCTGATTAGTAATTGCATGCGAGAGCTGAATTACTTGCTTATTCAATTCAAGTTCTAGAATTTGATCTGTAAAACCCTTAGAATCCTTGATTTGTGTTTTCAATTTATTGATTGATAAATCCCTAGACTTAGCTATTTCATCTTATTGTTATCAAACTAATCACATGCTTACTTGTCTACTATTACTTCTTTAATAAACTGTTTGCCTAGCTTAATCTAAACATTTATAGTCTATTGTGTGCCCACGCTCCCTGTGGATTCGATCCCTAAGTACTACAATTGAACCTCTTATTTGAGAGAGTAAAAAATAGCTTATAGGGTTAATTTGAGAGTGCATAATAAAAGGTACATCAACTTACAATCAGTGATGTTTGATATTTTGCTTTCTTTAGTGAGCCTAGTGTGTGTATGCATAAAAGCAGCAACCTCCGGTGTGACAGAACCCTGGTGTTTGCAGATTTTGTTCTCCTGGCTGAGAACCAACGAGTGAGAATCCGCTGGATAAACATGAACAACTCGACAATTGGAGAAGCTCTGGATTTGGTTATTGCGTTGTTGACTTGCTCGGACACGCTGCTTGTTAAGAGGTGTATCGGTTGCCCAGTAAGTATGTCCTAGATCATTTAGTAGTTCCAATGTCTTCTAGGTATTTGGTGCATGCCCCATTAGCTTGCCTGATTTTTCCGAAGTTATCATTGATATCTTTGCGTTTAAAAGAGAACGCAGGTGCACAAACCATTTTGGTTAGACCTTTTCTCTTATAACGGGATAATGTTGCGCATGATATGCACAATACATGCGCTGTGGTATGCCTTGGGGAAGACAAATTTTTTTTTTTGCTTTGAGAATGGAGATGTGGTGGTCTGAGATAATAGTAAGGGTGTTAGAGTCAGAGATGATCCTTTCGAACTTAGTACGAAATCATACCCAAGTGCTATCATTCTTCCCGTAAACAACCTCGAAAGCTAATGGGAAAACTTGGAAGTTGACATCTTGGCCGCTGGCTGTGAGGATAACACCTTTATATTTCCCCTGATAGATGTGTGCCATCACTAATGATAACAGGCCGCACACGACAAAAGCCTTGGATTGAAGCCCCAAATGAGAGGAAGGCATAGAGAAAACGTGAATGACCGAACTCATCTAGTTCAGTTTCTATGGCAATGATGGTACCGGGGTTGGTAGCTTTAAGCCTCTCAAAGTAAGATGCAAGGTTGAGATAGGAAAATCCTTTGCTTTACCAACAATGTCTTCTAGGGCCTGATATTTGGCCCTATGGCATTTCATGTATGATGACAAGACGCGCAAGTCCTCCTGGAGCAGCTGTTGCAGCTGGGCTGCTTTAGGTCCCTTGTTTGGTTCGCCAAAACGGGAGCTATAAACATAGGCAATGACTTTTGATATCGCTCTTTTCTTGTATCCGTTGCAAGACTCGAAAGGGCGGTTGTGTTCAACATGTGCCTTCTGTGTAGTGTAGTACCCACATGTTGTGAGTTCCTTCGCTAGTATGCGCCAGTCTCATCGTGTGTCATGGCAACTGAGAACAAAAGAATATCCGGGTTTTCCTGAAGTGAAACTGGTTCTTGATTGCATAGATAGCTAAGGCAATTTGACAGTCTTGTTTGTTTAAATATAGCTTCCCGATAGTAGGTTCCCCCTCAGTTTCGTCCCAGTTAATGTCGGGTACATGATCAGCTTCATATGAGATATCGTTGAAGAGAGGTGGGAGGTCAAATTCCTCATCACTAATTTAGAGAGTTGACTCATCTCACAAACTGGTGGGGTGGGTGGGGTAGGTTGGTGAGTATCTCTGTACGGTTCATTTGGTGTACACGTGGATGGATTGTCTACTGGTGTACATGTGGACGATGAGGCGTGTTGTACACACGGAGACTCCCGCTGGTGTACACCGAGAAAGTCAAGGTTTTTCTTCCAGCTAGTTGGTTTTTTACCATAGGTTCGTACGGTATGGTCGAAGGCATCACCTGTGGTGCATAGATACCAGCCATAAGCTCGGCTGCATCCAACCCACAAAGAGTGTCGTCTAATAAAGGGTCCCAAAGTCTTTATCATACCCGTGAGGCTGTACAAATTCAATGTTTGTGGGTTGAGAAGTTTCAGAAGAAGTCTCCTCTTACTCATCGATCAGCCAATCGTCAAGGATGTTGTCGGGGTCCTCCTTTTATTTTCTAGAATTTCATCTCCGCATGAAAGAGTTTCGTCGTGAATGGAAACTAGGTGGATATTTGATGGACCCGTAGAAGGAGTACATGTTGTTCTCGTTTAGAGGATAAGCAGACATATCTTGTAGGAGTTCATCTTCATCAAATAGGGAAAATGAAGGGATTTTGGAAGAATCTGTTGAAGGTAGGTGAAAAGGGGTGAGGTTGGTCTTAGTAGTTTGGTTTGGTTTAGAAAACGGTAAAGGATTCTCATATACTTGGCTTCTTTGTTGTCTGTCTCTTTTAGTTTCGAAAGTAACAAACAAATTCATGTTTTTGTTAGATGAAATATGATGAAAAAGTAGGAGACCGCCCCGTCATTGGTCAGTATAACCGGTGGTGTTGTAAGTCCGGTGGCAACTCTTTGGTGTTAGGTGGCCAGTAACTCAATACAACTGGAGGTGTTGGGTCCGTGAAAGTGAAAAATTCTTTGGCGACATTATCTTTCAGTTCAAGAAAGGGAATCCTAGGCCGAACAGGAACAATCTTTGACATTTTTTCTTATCAATTGCAAAATATAGAGAGAGTCGACGGAAATCCATTCACTGGGAATAAACATGCAGTGATTTTCCATAGGGGACCTGCAAGTAATTAGTATAAAATTTAAGTTAAGTAATAAGCTAATTAGTATAATAGAAAAAAATAGAAGACTAACCAGCTTTTTAGAAACTGCTAAAATGGATAATTGTTGATGGATTTTCCTTTTAAAGAGAGATTAAGATTTCTTTTCATTTTTCTTTGAAGAATAACGAAAAAAAAAACTGTGAAGAAGAAGGTTGATACTGGAAAGAAAATCTGGTCCATCCCAATTAAAAGTTTAAAGGTAAATCCAAGGGTAAATATAGTAGATATATCTCTTGTCGGTTGTGTCAGTTTTTTGTGGACTGTTGGATATATTATAAGGGAAAAGCGTGTATCTCATCGTTAAGGGAAGCGTGGAGAGCAAGATTACAAGCTTACATGAAGACTCACGTAATATCTCAAGGTGCAGGACCACAAGTAAACAAGCCTTTGCTGCAGTCATAAAGCAAAAGAAACAGATCTTCTTGTCGGGTAAAGCAACTCAGAAGATAAGTTCAAGTTCTCCTCATTTAATGACTCCGTACTAGGAGCACATGTGGTCAAGCGTGAGATAAGGGATGTGTAGTGATTCAGGTATATATGTAGCTTGTTGTATTTGACAGAGTGGAGTTAGAGAGAACATACTCATAGCATAAACTAGTTTTGTGTTCTTGGAGAAGAAGGGGGTTAGAGATAAACCGGTGAGAGTTCTGTAAAGGCTTTGGGGTTTAGATATCTCTGTAAACACCTATTGATCTAGTGCATTCCGGGAGAAAGATCCCGGCCAGACGTAACGACCCTAGTTAACGGGCGTGAACTGGATAAACTTGCCTGTGTGCTCTGTTTTTCATCTTCTCTAATTTTTCTCTGTTTAGAACAAAACGTCTCTGTCATCTAACTCTCAAGTTCGTTGGTCTATCTTTGGTATGTGATAAAGCAGAAAGCTTTAAGGAGACGTCTTTGAAGCTGGTGTTCCCTTCACATATTGGTATCAGAGCCATAGGTTCGAGTGTACGTGATTCAGATTTGATACAGCTGGTCAAAGAATCATGTCATCGTCAAGGGTAGAGTTGGAGAAGTTCGATGGACATGGAGACTATACTCTATGGAAGGATAAGCTACTGGCTCAAATAGATCTTCAGGGTTTGAGCAAAGCTCTGGAAGAATAAGGAAGATCCAAGGCTAAGGTACAAGATCCTGATGAAACAGAGGCTGGGAAGAAGGAGGCTTTAGAAAAGGAAGAAGCTTTAGATGAAAAGATGAAAAAAGCTAGAAGCTTCATAGTTCTGGGTGTAACCAATCGGGTACTGAGGAAGATAAGGAAAGAAGAGACTGCAGCAAGAATGATGAGAGCTCTTGATCAGCTCTATCTAGCCAAAGCTCTTCCAAACCGGTTTTATCTGAAACAGAAGCTATACGGTTACAGGATGTCAGAAAGTTTATCCATTGAAAACAACATCGATGAGTATCTCCAGCTCATAACAGATCTGGAGAATATTGGTGTTGTGGTGTCGGATGAAGATCAAGCCATTCTCCTCCTCATGTCTTTTCCAAGACAGTTTAATCATGTACGAGACACGTTGAGATATGGCACATGAAAAACAACGCTAACGCTTGACGAAGTTATTGCTGCCATATATGCAAAGGAAATTGAGACAGGATCAAACTCTAGAAGTCACAAAGGCTCAGGAGAAACTTTGTATGCTCGAGAAAGAGGAGTGCATAGAGGAAGGTCTGATAGCAGGGACAAGTCACCAAGATATAACAAGTCTCGGTCAAAGTCCAAAATCAAGAAGGGGTGCTGGATTTGTGGTGAAGAGGGACATTTCAAGAACTCATTTCCGAGTAGAAATAGATCCCTGAGCAAATCTAAGTACCAAGCTGGTGGTAGCAGAGGAGAAGCTGCTATGGTCAAAGAGAACAAAGGCGAAGCTTCAGGATTGTATGTACTAGAGGCTCTCCATTTGACAGGTATAAGATTGGAAGATGAGTGGGTAATGGATACAGGATGCAGTTACCATATGACTTACAAAAGAGAGTGGTTTGAGGATCTGAGAGAAGATGTTGGAGGATCAGTTCGTATGGGAAACAAGACTACATCAAGGGTTAAAGGAATAGGGAATATCAGAATCAGAAATGCAGATAAATCTACTTTTCTGCTCACGGAAGTAAGATTCATACCTGATATGGATAGAAACCTATTATCCATGGGAACTATGGAGGAACTTGGATGTGGTTTTGAGTCTAAGAATGGGATCCTTAAGGTCACAGATGGAACCAGAAATCTCATGACAGGGAAGAGACATGAGAAGTTGTATCTGCTTCAAGGAAAACTAGAGTGTGGTCAACTGTTAGTTGCAGAGAAGAAGAGCGATGACACACTTCTATGGCATCGGAGACTAGGCCATATGAGTCAGAAAAACATGGATCTTATGGTTAAGAAAGGTCTGCTTGACAGGATGAAGATCTCAACGTTTGGTATGTGTGAGGACTGTGTGTATGGAAAGGCAAAAAGAGTTAGCTTTGCTGTTGCAACTCATGACACAAAAGACAGACTAGACTACGTACATTCTGACTTGTGGGGAGCTCCTAAAGTGCCAGCATCTTTGGGTAAATGTCAGTATTTCATCTCTTTTATAGATGATTACTCAAGGAAGACATGGGTCTATTTCCTGAAATATAAATATGAAGCGTTTGCAAGTTTTGTGGAGTGGAGTGGAGTGTAACCAAACAGAAAGAAAGATAAAGATCTTAATGACCGATAATGGTCTTGAGTTCTGTAATCAAAGGTTCAATGATTTCTGCAAAGAGAAGGGTATATTGAGACACAAAACTTGTGCCTACACTCCACAACAAAACGGAGTTGCAGAGCGTATGAACCGGACTATCATGGAGAAAGTAAGAAGTATGCTGAGTAATTCTGGTCTACCAAAAGTGTTTTGGGCTGAAGCTACTCACACTGCAGTTATACTGATCAACAAGACGCCCTCATCAGCTATTTGAGGAGATTTGGATGTGTATGTTTTGTTCACTCAGACGATGGAAAGCTCACACCGAGAGCTAAAAAAGGTGTCTTTCTTGGCTACCCTCCTGGAGTGAAAGGATACAAAACATGGTTGATTGAAGATAAGAAGTGTATGATCAGTAGAAATGTGATATTTCAGGAGAATGCAGTATACAGAGATGTTATGCAGAGAGGTAACGAAATTCAAATTAATGAAGAGTCACCTGCTACCTATTTTGATCTTGACACATCAGAGAGGAGTGATATGAATTTAGGTGGAGATCATTCGGAAGAAACAGTATCCCTGGATGATCACCAAATAGTCCAAGACGACCATCAGTCAGAAGAAGAAGGAATTTCAGTAACTGATGAACAACAAGACTCAGAAATGATTGATGAAGACTCACCACAAAGCTATCACTTAGCTCGAGACATAACAAGAAGAAATATCAGGGCCCCAAGAAGGTTTGATGTTGAGGGATACTACGGTGAAGAGACTGATGATGAAGAGGATTTTTTTGATGCAGAAGCACTAATTACAACAGTTGATGGTGACCCTCGAGAACCTGCAGATTATACAAAAGCTTTAAAAGATGAAGATTGGGAGTTCTAGAAAGGAGGGATGAGTGAAGAGATGGATTCCTTAAACAAAAACTTCACGTGGAATGTTGTAACTAGACCGAAAGGGCAACGTGTTATAGGCTGTAAATGGATCTACAAGCGTAAGCCAGGGATACCAGGTGTTGAACAACCAAGGTTCAAATGCAGACTAGTTGCCAAAGGTTATGCACAAAAGGAGGGGATAGACTATACAAAAATCTTTGCACCAGTAGTTCGTCATGTGTCTATAAGGATATTGCTTGCTATAGTTGTAGAAGAAGATCTGGAACTTGAACAGTTAGATGTCAAAACGGCTTTCTTGCATGGAGAATTGGATGAAAAAAATTCTACATGGAAGCTCCAGAAGGTTTTGAAGATCAGTTCAAGGAAAATGAGGTTTGCCTTCTAAGCAAGTCACTCTATGGACTAAAACAGTCCACAAGAAAGTGGAATCAGAAGTTTGATGGGTTCATGACAGAGATTGGTTTTGAGAAGAGCTTAAGAGATCACTGTGTTTACACTAAAACACTTGAAGATGGTTCAAAGGCATATCTACTTATATATGTTGATGATATGTTACTTTCTGCGAGAGATATGAAGGTCATCTCTGAACTGAAAAAAAAACTTAGTGATAAATTTGAAATGAAAGATCTTTGGGCTGCAAAGAAGATTCTCGGTATAGAAATATCAAGGAACATAGCTGCAGGGAATTTGTGGTTATCTCAGGAAGGTTACATGAAAAAGGTACTTGAAATGTACGGGATGGCTCAAGCTAAACATGTTGTTACACCTTTGGGAGCTCACTTGAAGCTGAGAGCCGCTACAAAACGTCAGCTAGTGGAGGATGCTGAATACATGAAGACTGTTCGTTACTCAAATGTTGTAGGGAGTATCATGTATGGGATGATTGGAACTCGACATGACTTATCTTAACCTGTGGGGATCATCAGTCGGTTCATGGCAAATCCTATCAAGGAACATCGGCTTGGGGTTAAGCAGGTTTTAAGATATATCAAGGGTACACTTAAAACCAATTTATGTTACAGAAAAGGATCTGAGTTCACTCTGAAAGGTTACTGTGACTCAGATTATGCAGCTGATAAAGATAGGAGAAGGTCAATTGGTGGTATGGTATTCACTCTTGGAGGAAATACAATCAATTGGAGGTCAGCATTGCAGAAGGTTGTGGCTCTCTCCATGACTGAGGCTGAATACATGTCTCTAACAAAGGCGGTCAAGGAGGCATTGTGGTTAAAGGGAATTCTGAAAGATCTCGGGTATGAGCAGAAGAGTGTGGAGATTTTTTTTGACTCTCAAAGTGCCATTGCCTTATCAAAGAACAATGTGCACCATGAAAGAACCAAACACGTTGACACTAAGTTCCACAAGATCCGAGAGGTTATAGCTGATGGACATGTGGAGGTGTTGAAAATATCTACTCTCACTAATCCGGTTGATATCTTCACTAAAGTCTTACCCGTTAGCAAGTTTCAAGCTGCTCTTAACTTGCTACGTGTAAGGTCTGAGTAATTGGACTCAGGAACCGGGATTGGAATCCAGTAATCTAGATCATTCTACTGTGTCTCTCATTTTCTCAGGAAATCGCTTAAGGATAATGCTTGATCTTCTTCCATTATTATATAGGTGGAGTTTTGTTGGATATATAATAAGGGAAAAGCATGTATCTCGTCGTTAAGGGAAGCGTGGAGAGCAGGATTACAAGCTTACATGAAGACTCACGTAATATCTCAAGGTGCAGGACCACAAGTAAACAAGCCGTTGCTGCAGTCATAAAGCAAAAGAAACATATCTTCTTGTCGGGTAAAGCAACTCAGAAGATAAGCTCAAGTTCTCCTCATTTAATGACTCCGTACTAGGAGCACATGTGGTCAAGCGTGAGATAAGGGATGTGTAGTGATACGGGTATATATGTAGCTTGTTGTATTTGACATAGTGGAGTTAGAGAGAACATACTCATAGCATAAGCTAGTTTTGTGTTCTTGGAGAAGAAGGGGGTTAGAGATAAACCGGTGAGAGTTCTGTAAAGGCTTTGGGGTTTTGATATCTCTGTAAACACCTATTGATCTAGTGCATTCCGGGAGAAAGATCCCGGCCAGACGTAACGACCCTAGTTAACGGGCGTGAACTCGATGAACTTGCTTTTGTGCTCTGTTTTTCATCTTCTCTAATTTTTCTCTGTTTAGAACAAAACGTCTCTGTCATCTAACTCTCAAGTTCGTTGGTCTATCTTTGGTGTGTGATAAAGCAGAAAGCTTTAAGGAGACGTCTTTGAAGCTGGTGTTCCCTTCACATGGACCGTACCCAAGAAAGATAGATACGTGGCTCTTGGTTGTTCCCAGTCACACACAAGTTCTTGGATTTTTGAACTTAGTTAGGATCTAACAAATCCAAACTAGAGAAAAGAAAATTGTTACTAGAAAGTGTCTTCGTAGCCAAAAGTAACTTATAGTGTTAATAACAATTAAAAAACTGTCTTTGGGTGTAACTTTTTCTTATTATTATGCCACTAATGAAGCGCACAACTCCCTTTAAAAATTCAATGGTAAAAAAATAATAGGGAAGTTAACTCAACTAGTATGAATTTTATTAATTATTATCACAACCATACAAAACTTTTTTTATGACTACCTTTTTTTTAATACCCAGCGTGCCCTTTTTTTACGTTGTGAGAAAAAAACATATTTACAAGAATGCCATTACTTTTTTGTGCCACGTAGGCAAAAAATCGGGTCCACGTAAGAATGCGGCATAAAACTCAGCTGCAATACGATATGAACTTCGTTACGGCCGAGATATAGGTGCGTTGCGGCTGACTTAAATAATCTAGCTGACTTATGAGAAATAAGCTGAGTTATGAACATAACTCAGTCGATCGTTACGGCTGACTTAAAAAAATCTGGCTGGTTTATGTTATAACGGCTGAGTTACGGTCAGATATTACGACTGACTTATATATCTTTAGGCTGGTTCCTGGAAAATCCGACTGAGTTCTAGTTACCATACGACTGAGTTAACTATCGCGGCTGGTTAATTGATCGTCGACCGGCCGAGTTATGAGATGTTTTTACAGCTGAGTTATATTTAATCAGCCGTAGTAAAGTGGAGTAACAGTAAACTCAGCTGATTTACGGCTGACTTTTTAGCGAAAGATTAATTACTAGAATAGCATTCATTTGCCGGCTGGTTTATTTAACGATACAGCTGACTTCTTGCGTTTCATCTTTGTTATGGCTGATTGTTAACAAAAAGTTAATTACTAAAATAGTATTCACGTTTTGACTGACTTACGGTGTATTAAGTGGCTGACTTATTTTGGCTGACTTAAATGTTCGTTTGGTGGCTGAATTACTGATTTTCCATGTCATCATCCATGTCAGCTTTTATTTTCCATGTCATTACTAACTACAACAACGAAATAAGGGTTTATGTTACAGATGCCGCTATATGTTCTTCACCTTCTTCTCTTTCTCTAAAATCTTATGGATCCAGTAATTATTGTTTCAGGTAACTGGATTAAGAAAAACAGATATGTATTCACACCCGACAGTAGAGGATGTATTGTTCTGCATGCAGATGAGAAAACAACACACGACGAATTTGCAAAGTCAGTACTCGATGATTACGGATTGAATGAGTCGAGCCATCAGATTCAGCTAAGCTACCAGTTCTCGAATAAAGCTTTGAAAACAATGGCTCACGACACGCCACCAGTTTACATCTCCAATACTCGTCAATTGCAAATATTTTTAAGCCTAAAGAAAACCGAAAGATTATGTCTTTGTGTAGAGATTACAGAAAAGGATGATGAGATCAGCCGGAAAGACGGAGCGGGAGAGAAGAGTAATATATTATACAGTTTCAGCTCAGAAGCAGAAGTCTCAGAAGTTGAATCTAGATACGATGGTTTTAGTTTGGAGGAGGAACAGAACGACAATGAGAATACCTTCTCTAATATCTTGGACGGAGAAAAACAGAAAGATGTTGGAGAAGATGAAGAAGGCGAAGAAGACAGTGAATTTGATAGCCGATTTGATATGTTCAACGACTCAGATGGTGCGTCATCCAAAGATGATAACTTTAGCTCATATGGTGAGTGTCCAGCACAAGACGAAGATTCACCGACACTACCGCCTAAAAAGAGATCTCAGTCGACTGAAACTTCTTACAATTGGACCGGATCTAAGAGGGATTCAGAGGTTCTAAGGTTGGAGATGTCTTCGCTAAACCTTGCTGTTGGGCAACGATACCAGAGTAAAGCTGAGTTGGAAAGACGACTGAAACTTCTTACAGTGAGAGATCAATTTGATTTTGATGTGGAAGTATCCAATCCAGATTTACTCATTGTTAAATGTTGGGTTGGTGGATGTCTCTGGAGAGTTCGTGCTTCAACACAAGGGGATTCCCCGACATTCTATGTTCGTATTTACGATTCGGAACATACATGTTCTGTAACTGAGCGTTCTAATCGATCTCGACAAGCAACACCATATATTTTAGGAGAATTGTACAGAAACTTTCTCGGCGACGTTGGTCCGACCGTTCGACCTACGAGTGTGGGAATAGCTCTCAATAAACAGTTCGGTCTCAAGGTAATTGTTGTAGTATGGCTGACTTATATCAACGTTACAGCTGAGTTATTTCTACACTTTGTGGCTGACTTATATTAACGTCCGGCTGTGCTAGTTAAGTGATAGGCTGAGTTATATAAACATCGAACGATGCGGCTGAGTTAGTTGAATTATCTGGCTGGTTTATTTAAACTTCAACGTTTCGGCTGAGTTAGTGAAGTATATGGGCTGGGTTATGTATACGTTACAACTGAGTTATTTAAGTTATCCGACTGAGTTATTTATACGTTCAAGCTGAGTTACTTAAGTGATTTGGCTGAGTTATTATTTGTATTCATTTGGGCAGATGGATTATTGGAAATCATATAAGACTCTGAAATTTGCAAGGGAAATCGATATGGGAACACCTGAGAGTGGTTTTGAAAACTTGCCTTCTTACTTATTCATGATTAGAAGAGCAAATCCTGATACAATAACTCGTCTTCAAATCGATGAGTTTGGAAGATTCTTGTATGTGTTCCTTGCGTTTGGCGCGAGCATAAATGGGTTTCCTTTCATGCGCAAAGTTGTGGTTATCGATGGTACGTTTCTTAATGGCAAATACAAAGGGACGCTTCTAACAGCACTAGCTCAGGATGGAAACTTTCAGATTTTTCCAATCGTCTTCGGTGTGGTTGATACAGAAAATGACGATTCGTGGAACTGGTTTTTTACGCAACTAAAAGTTTTGATTCTTGACGACAAGGGTCTTGCGATAATCTCAGATAGGCATAACTCGATTGTGAAGGCTATTCGAAATGTGTATCCGTTGGCTTCTCGAGGAATTTGCACGTACCATTTATATAAGAACATTTTGGGACGGTACAAAGGAAAAGATGTATTTCGTCTGGTGAAGAAAGCGGCAAGATGTTTCAGGATGCCTGACTTTAATGCAATGTTCGAGGAGATTGAAGCTATTAATCCTGAGCTTCATGGGTACCTCCAAAGAGCCGATGTCAAACTGTGGGCGCGTGTTCATTTCCCAGGCGAAAGGTACAATTTGATGACTACGAACATAGCGGAATCAATGAATAGAGCATTATCAAATGCTAGAGGTCTTAACATTGTTCGACTACTAGAATCGATACGGGTTATGATGACCAGATGGTTTGCTGAACGGAGAGAGGATGCTGAATCGCAGCGAACCATGCTTACACGTGCTGTAGAGAAACTACTACTTGTAAGTCAGTCGTACTTATTAAATAAGTCAGCCGTTTTATTTAGTAAGTCAGCCTAAGTAGATATCATAACTCAGCCGTATTAATGATAAGTCAGCCTAAATAGATTTCATAAGTAAGTCGTATCAATGATAAGTCAGCCTAAATAGATGTCATAAGTCAGCCTTATATTTTAGTAAGTCAACCTAAGTAGATTTCATAACTCAGTCTCTAATGTTTTTCATTGTTCATTTTTTATTTATAATAGGGTCGTGTTACTACCGCGAGACTGTTGACTGTACAAAGAATCGATACTCATCAAACTGAAGTTACATATGGTGAGTCTTTGCATGTTGTTAACTTGGAAAGGAGAAAGTGCACATGCCGCCGTTTCCAGCTGGAGAGATTACCATGTTCGCATGCAATTGCAGCTGCGGAGTCCAGGAATGTTTGTCGTATATCCCTGTGCAGTCCTTACTATACCAGCGCTTATTTGGTGAGCGCATACGCCAATTCAGTTATGCCGGTTGATTCAGCGCTACCAGTTCCAGATAACGTGGTTAACCTAGCATGCTTTCCCCCGTCTATTCGTCTTCAGCCAGGAAGGCCTAAGAAAAATAGGATGAAATCTTCTTTAGAGGTTGCACTTGAAAACAAACGTCCTAGGAAAGAACACACATGTTCTCGTTGTAGACAGAGTGGACATAATGTGAAAACTTGTCCGATTTAAAAGTGTTGTATTGATATGTAGACTATGTTGTATTACAGCTGAGTTATTGATTTTAATGTTTCTAATTATGGCTGAGTTATTGAAATTTAAGACTAAGTTATAGTTCTACTACGGCTGAGTTAAATAAAAGGCTGAGTTACTAATATATGTGGCTGAGTTAAATAAAAGTGTAAGTTTAATAAAAGGCTGAGTTAGAGTATACCGTGGCCCAGTTAAATAAAAGGCTGAGTATTAATATATTGTGGCTGAGTTAATTAAAAGGCTAAGTTAAGTAAAAGGCTGAGTTAAATAAAAGGCTTAGTTAATAATTTACTGCGGCTGAGTTATTAATATTACAGCGGCTGAGTTACATAAACGCTACGGCTGACTTTCAAAATAACATAACTAAATATCAAACGCAACCTTTCTAAACCCCAAAGTTATCAGGTCCAAATTCTTCAAACATATCCACGAGAGCAAGCCAAACTCTGGTTAGCATCCAATCAGGCTTCTGCCCACCAAGCGCCCAATTCCTCTTCAACACCCGCATTTGATGACGAAATATCGTTCTGGCTACGCGATTAAAATTCTCCCAAACTTCGTAACTATGCTTCGGATCCCAAGTGTTATTACGCTAAAAAATAAATAAAATAACATAACAAATATTAGAAACATAACAGCTGTCAAATTTAATAGGGATACATAATGGATGCTTACAGCGAGTTCAAGAAACCAGCGTTCCTTAAAATGAGCGGGAATGACACGGTAAGTCGGCCACTCATGAACCCACCCTTCTCGAAGAATGGGCGAGATCGCAACCGATAGGTCATGCAAGAATGTAAACCACTCTACGGTGGTTTTGGAGACATTTACACCAAAACCAGGGTTCAGAAAGGGTAGGTTATCCCGATCTGCCGAGCTTAGAATAGCATTGACATTGTTCGCTAGCGATAGAGACCAACCAGGGACAACCGACATAACTGTTTCTATAATACGAGAGAAAAGCGACAAGAGGACTATATATAGAGAGGTATTAGAATGCCAAAGGTAAAGATTAGGTTACACAAAGCGTCTGAGTTATTGAAATTTAAGACTGAGTTATTTTGTTCCCGCCCAAAAACACGAAACGTTGCGGTTATGGCGGCTGAGTTATTGACATGCTACGACTGGTCACAATTAACCTGAAATTAACGGCTGAGTTATTGAAATATGAAACACGAAACGTTGCATGCCATGCCAGGATCATGAAAGGTCGCCTTCTCGAAAACAGAAGACCCCTTTTCAACTCTTTATATAAACACGCAATTAGAGTATACCGTGGGAATAGCTCTCAATAAACACGCAATCAGTTCACCCTTGTCGACACAAACTGATTATCTTAGAAAATGGAAGGTTTCCCGATTCTCGAAATGCCTGAAGAAATTCAAGCGTTAGTTGTTGAACGTGTGGCCAGTAATTCCATTAAAGATTTTTATAACCTCAGAGCTTCGTGCAAGTCGATGAAGGCGTTAACAGAGCGGCGTAGGGTATATCATTTTTTTGATTTGCTATCATATCCATGGGAAGCCCCTATGCCTATTTCGTTGTTCCGAACTTGTTACGCTGAGGGAAACCCAAGCACACTATATATGAAGGGTGTCCAGTTTTTCTTCACATATGAGCTTCGAGAAGAAGGTCTTACTCTCATGAAGAGTGCAGCGGATGCAGGATATGAGCGTGCCGTGTATGCATACGCAATGATTAGGAAAAATTTTGGAATGAAGAGGAGTACTTTGCTCGTTTTACAAGGGAATCTGCTGCTAAGGTTGGGGAACTAGTGCGATCTGTGAAATGGGGATGGGGTTTGTGGCATGGCGACGACTTCCGCTCAAAGAAGTTGGAGTTCATTTCATCTGTAATGCCATCGTTCACCAGTTGCCAATGTTGTGCTGTTGTGGAAAGAAACTGGTTCAGCCTGTGGACCATTGGTACCAGTAAGGGTGACAACATGTGTGACCGTTGTTTCTGGATTAAAGAGGTTGGGCTGTTCTTCCGTGATTTTGAACCGATGAGCTTGATTTTTGACACAAGCAAGTGGTGAAGATGTATTTTTATTTTTATTTTGATTTTCTTTGCAATTTCAGTTTGTAGACTATTGGTTGTATTACAGCTGGGTTATGGATTCTAGTTTTTTTCTTTGAAATTTCAATTTCTGTATACAAAGTGGCTGAGTTAACTAAATAATGCGACCGAGTTATTAATTAGTTGATAATACGAGAGATCTCATAATACAAAGTGGCTGAGTTAACTAAATAAGGTGACCGAGTTCTCTACATGCTGAGTTATTGAAATTCACGGCTGGGTTATTATTGCCTACTGGCTGAGTTAATGAGCTTTAGGGCTAAGTTATGATAAATTAACACTGGGTTTTGGAAACTAACGGCTGAGTTATTGAACAATACAACTGAGTTATTGAACAATACGACTGAGTTATTGAATTGTACGGCTGGTTTATTGAACTATATGCTGGGTTATTGATAAACGATACAAGACTACATTAATGAATAATAGCAAAATATGCCCACAAAGAACACACAAACCACCACATTCCTTACACATCGCCCCTCTGATTCCGTCTTGATTCCTTCAAACTCTTTCTCCAACCGACCGAATTTAGCCCTGACATTGGTCAAGTCTTTGTTCATGTCACTCATTACTAACTTCATATCCTCAACCTCTTCTACCAAGCACTCATCAGCCCATTTGAATAAATGTCTCTGCTTGCACTAATATAATAATCAGATCTCAGTAGCACGAAATGAATATATGGCAAATAAGAACAAAATTTAACCTTATTATATCCTCTTGCACAACAATAGTACAATCTTCCTGGATTTTTAGCTGATCCGGATGTACATATCTCTGAGGCTGCACCACACCAACACTGTTTTGGTATTCCTCTCTCCCCATTCGTACGTACTCGGTTTACATTTCCTGATGAGATAGTGTTAGAGGAGGAAGACATTTTTCCTTTAGAACCCTAATCCCCACTTTTTCCTCTGAAAAAGTTGCTTTATTACATCGTTATATAGAGCTGGGCCAGGTCTGTGTTGGAATATTTTCAAGTTTCCGCACAAACATATTTTCAAGTTCCCGCCCAATGGCTGAGTTATTGGCTTGTTACGGCTGACTTTATGTTTAGGATAATTTTATGTTTTAGGTTTAGGGTTAAGTATTTGGGGTTTACGGTTTAGGGTTTAGGGTTTATGGTTTAGGTACCACTGTAAAATATAAGAAATTACACAAATTCAATTGAAAAAAAAAATTATATGGTACTTTGTATTTGGTGCGTTCAACACCTATATAGTTACATAAGGTTTTAAGTATTTGTAAGACAACTTATACCTCAAGATCATGGTCAATCCGAAACTTGTAAATTCAATGAAGTATACACATTGTGTTGATTAAATATTCATCCAAAACTGATAATATTAATTTATAATAACTTTTTAAAGTACATTTCCAAATATTAGGGTATGTTTGTGGTGTGGCTGAGTTATATAAGGCAAGACGGCTGGATTATAGAAACGTTTCGGCTGGGTTATATTAAACTTTTTCGATTTTAGGGTATGTTTGTGGTATGACTGAGTTATATAAGGCTAGACGGCTGGATTATAGAAACGTTGCGGCTGGGTTATATAAAATATACCATTAGCAAAAAAATATACAAATCGTTCAAAGGCTAATCAAACTGGGAATAGAAGTCAGTTCCTCCTTCATCCAGGATCTCTGCTGCCATCTTCACCCGTATACCTTGAATATTCCTATCATTTATCCCAGAAAAAGTCACGCCAAGCGCTAAGCATTCCACAAACTTCAATGCATACACTCCACAATCACCAATTTGGGTGTTTTGGGGAATGTAATCGCCTTTCCTCCTTCGGAACGAAAACTGCTTCTTTCTCTGTTTTCGGAGTTTGGAAGGAATATTTTGATTCAACATCGTAGGTAGCATTTGCGTAAGAGGCTTAAATGCATTAACCATTCTCTTTTCACTTTCGGCTGTGACGTGTCCAATGATTGGATCATAGCAGTCAATCTTCTCATTAAGCAGATCCACGTGAAACGCCACCCAATGATCGCCTCCAGTTTGAAGCACTCCGTACAGGTGATCCACATCCTCATACCACTTCAAGTTTGTACAACAGTCTGCGGGCATCCTACCGTTTATTAAATCTTCATAGCCATTACCGGTGAATTTCATCAGATTAGGATTGAGCTTGTACTGCGTGTAATCGCGAACCCAAAAAGCGAGAAACCAGACGTCAATAAATGCAATGCGCTTGGACCAGAATGGGCTGGGATCTCGCATGGACCTTTTGATGAGGATTCGTAGAAACGCACTAACATGCTACGCAAAAACACAAAATCAAGTCAATATAATAGAATCTATAACTCAGTCGTAACAAAACACATAACTCAGCCACATAGTATACTAAACTCAGCCACATAGTATACTAAACTCAGCCAACTAGTATACTTAACTCAGCCGTAAAGAATAATAAACTAAGCTACTTAGTCTTCTTTAACTCAGCCTTAAAAAACGTAACTCAGTCACATAAAATTTATAACTCAGCCGTAAGGAATACTTACATCATCATACAGCCATCCATATTGTATGTCTTTCCACGGTCTTTCAGTGATGATGATTCTGTAGAACTCACCCTCATGGGCCGCTGTTGGGGTAGTGGGAACGTCTTTATGTTTCTCTAGGTGTTCCATAAGTTTATCCCATTTTGCTGGATCAACCGGTGCTAAAGGATCATATATTGCTGGTGAAGGTAATAAATTATTCCTCATGCACGTCGTTACATTGTCTCCAATCTGAGGAAAAACTGGTGCTGGAGGAGCATTATCAGAGAGTTGCAATGCAGACCCAGTTGCAGATAACTGAACATTTTTCTCCCGATATTGTTTTATTCTTTCGGATCTGATCCTATCCTCTTCATCCTCATCAGACTCCGGAAGCACTTCGTCTCGTGTTGCGAGAAATTCGTCAGTAATATCCGCAAGCTCACTGTCGGCTTGAATCTGCTTCGGCTGAGGTACAGCTATTGTTATTAAACCGCGACGCGTCCTTTTTGCGACCGGATTCTGTAACTCAGCCATTTCTTTCTTCTTCAACTCAGCCGCCTTCTTTTCGTCAGCCTTCCGTTGCTTTGTCTCAGCCGTTTTTTTTCTCCTTTTTTCAGCCGCCTCCTTCTTCTTTAACGCAGCCTCTTCTTCCCTACTTACAGCCGTTAAGTTATTCTTAGGAGACACATCCTTCTTTCCTAACTCAGCCGCCTCTTTGTCCTTCTCTTTAACCTCATTTCCTTTTTGTTTAAACCTTATTATCTTCTGCCCGCGTCCTAAGGCTGGGTCCTTTGCAGGAGAAACACCAACGAAATCAACAGTGTCTCCCAAATTCTTAGCAGGTGTACTATGGACAGAGGCCTTAGCAGGTGGACTATGGACAGAGGCCTTAGCAGGTGGACTATGGACAGAGGCCTTAGCAGGTGGACTATTGACTGACTGCTGCGGAAAAAAGCTCGGCGGTGGCGGTGGCGGCGGTGGCGGCGGTGGCGGTGGCAACGTTAAAGATTGTTGGGGAACTTTAGAGAAGTACTCGTCCACTGCAACTCTGACTAAATCAGGAATGTTCGTATAACTGGACTCGATTCTGGATAACCGCGCGTCGAAGTTTTCGAAGTTGTTCTCGTGGCTGTCTATTTTTGAGACAATTCTATCCAGACTATACATTATTTTCATCATTATCGGATTTTCTCCAATATCAGCCTTACCTTCCTTCTCGTAAGCACCCTTTCCCTCCACAGCAGCTTCATCCTCTTGGAAGCTGCTCACTTTCTTCTGCTTCTTAATGGGTGGCTCAGCGTTTGACGAAACACCAAAAACCTTTGTGTTTGTTTGTTTGCGTTTCATCTGTGTTCCCCAAAAACCTCTAACAAACCGACCTGCATATATATTGTTATCAAGTTAACGAGTTGCGGGTCAGCTGCTTCATCCGGCCACTGAGGAAACATCTCTTCTACGGAGTCCTTCATAACCATTTTTCTCACGCGCACCTACAAAATCAGCCACCGAATACATAATAACTCAGTTGTCAAAGTACTAATAACTCAGCCAAAAAGTACCAAAAACCCAGCCACCATGCCACCATATAAACACTATCTCAGCCATCAAATAACTAATATCAAGAAACCCAGCCACTATGTACATACTAACTCAGCCATCAAAACTAATACCAAGAGGCTGAGATATTGTTTATATGGTGGCTGGGTTTTTGGTGTTCATAAAACAACTAATAACTCAGCCATAAAATAACTAATAACTCAGACACTTTATACATGCTAACTCAGCCATCAAATAACTAATACCAAAAACCCCAGCCACTTAAGTACATAAGTACTTATAACCCAGCCAACAAATAAATAATAAATCAGTTGACACCTTACCTCGCCATGTTTTCTAATCTCCTCAGTAATGACAGTATCAAAACTTGAACGTGTACGCTTTCCACCCCATCGAAAAAGTGGAACTTCTTGCTCATTGACCACTCTCCCAAAACGCTCTCCAAAACAAATGACAGATTCATACGCCCAAACCAACAACACGTCCTTCAGACCGCTTATGGTGTATGTCCTTCCTTGTGGATTCAACATCTTAATAGAGTCAACAAGAACTTCATATGCAGTCCGCCCCCATGGATACGTCATCATGGCTTCATCGTCGAATACTCTTTTTGCACTTTCAAACGGTATCCTAGAATTATGATGCAAAGCATAAAGTCCCATGGCTTGAAGAAGTAACAGCCCTAACCATTTACGCTTTTCAAAACTCCAGGCCGGACATACCTCTAATGCTGCCCTCAGTTCATCTAACTTGGGTCCCACCCCAAGCGGCAGATTCAACTCCTCCCAAAACGCTTTGTATTGGTCATGTTCAAAACTTCCTGTTGGCACTGGATCTGTGTTTAACCCAGTGATCTCACCAAATTCGAGTAAGCTAAACCTGATAGGTTCATCACCAACTAGACTCCAAATCTCCTTCATGTATACTCGAAGCTGTCGACATAGTAGATAGTGGACAGTCCTACCAGACCACACGCTTTTGCGTTCAGCTAGCTTCACAATAATTCCAAGAGGACCCTGCCTCATGTGATCCCACACATCCCGTCCTATTGCTTCTCTGACGTTAGGGAAATCTCCCATCTGCAAATTGTGATTAATCTCTTTATTTTCTAGATTAGAAGCCCCTTCAGCGTAAAGTCGTGGAGGATAATCCCGTGCTTGATCTTCAGAAATAGCCATCTGATCCTAAAACACATATATAGATAAATCAGCCGCAATAGAAACAAAACTCAGCCACAACATAATAAATAACCCAGCCACCATATAAGGCAGTCGTAATAGAAACAAAACTCAGCCGAAACATAATCAATACCTCAGTCAAAACATAATCAATAACTCAGCCAAATCATAAATAATAAATAACTCAGCCACAACATAATATATAACTCAGCCACAGTAATCAATAACTCAGCCAAAACATAATCAATAACTCAGTCGGATCATAATCAATAACTCAGCCACTTCATAAATCAAACTCAACTCAGCCACACTATACAATAACTCAGTAACAACATAATCTATAACTCAGACACGTCGTAAATCAAACTCAGGCACAACATACCAGAGAAGATGAGAAGATGATGTCGTAGATACGATTACGTCGAAACTTTTGCGGAGAAGAGGATGTCGACGAAGATGATATCGGAGACAGTTAGGGTTTAACGAGGTCGACGAAGATGATTTACGATATCGGAAACACTGTTTGAAACGAGAGTATTAGTTGTGACGAAGATAATTTCGTGATATGGGACTGTTGATTTTCCAGTGTGACATTAAGACTTTTTTTTATTCACCGGAGATATGGGACTGTTGATTTTCCAGTGTAACTGTTGATGACACAAATTAGTTAGTGACGTGGATTGTCAAAATTATGATGTGGATTTAATAATTAAAATTTGTATCAATAGTAGCAAAATTAAACAAAGGTGTTTATTGTAATTTACTAGGAGTCTAAAAACATTCTAGTAATTTTTAGAAAATGTATACTATTCTAGTTATATACAAGCTTTTGTGTATCATTCTAGTAATTTTCTCAAAATAATATTCCAAAATTTTTGAAGCGCAAAAGATCGGAATGATCCCTTTTCTAATAAAACAGATGCTACTGCGACCGTCAGTTTCAACCGCCGTCGTTTTGAAAGCCACTGTCGCATAGTTCCACTTATTACTCTCTACCTTCTACCAATACGGAGCAGTGGCAAGTTTTGATAAAGCATTTATTGGCAGAATAACTATACACGAATTTACAATGGATTGACAAAGTAGTCACGAAATAAAACATGGCTAAAATCATGGCTAATCCACAAAAATATATTTTTTGCTAATATTTAGTCACGAATTGTTTTTTGTGAATATTTATAAAATGGTCACGAATTCTTCCTAGCTATTTGAACTCTTAACTCTGAATGGATTTCAAATCATAAACCTTAAACAAAAAACTTGAAATTATAATCTTTTTAATACTTTAATCTCAGATCTTAAACTTAAAATTCAAAACATAGTTATTTTAAACCCTTAATCTCAATTTTTAAAGGGTATTTTTCAAATATGACTCAAAATTTGGAGCCAGTCCCCAAAGTAACCCATGTTTTTTTTTGAAATTTTCATTTGTTCTATTCACCCTAAAATTTCGAGTTATTCACGAAAATGACCATTATTTTTTTTCTTTTTTTTGAGAAAAATCAGTGTTTTACTCTATCATCCTCATTTTTATCAAGTATTTACAATATTACCATTGTCATCAATACATCAACCACCATCAACAACCAATTTGAAGCTCTTAGTGCACTAATAGTTATATATTTACTCTTTCTATCTTATTTCTTATGAACACAAATCACATCTCTTTCATTTTTTCTCTAAATTCATCAAAAAACCAAAATTAACTTTGTAACGTTCATAAAGACATTGAAGCTCATGATTCTTGGCCATTAACGACTTGGTCACTTTCTGGTGAAGTTCTCTGTGTTTAAAGAAGGTAAGACAGTTATCTCACAAGTTCAATGTATGAAATCATTTTTTTCCAAATCTGTTTGCGAAGAAGACTTTTCAAGAAGTCTTCTAAATTTTCTTTGTTAACAGAAAACCGAGAAAACTTCTCGGATAAACATGTTAGTTTTGCAACTGACCAAAATTTGTTAGAAATTGGACTTTTTATATAAGACTTCCTAAGAATTCTTTGGAAATTCTTCTTTACTGTTAGATGAATTCTTCTCACTATCGCAAAAAGTCTGCGTAGGTTAGTTTTGCAATTGACAATTTATAGTAAAACAATTAATACTAATGAGAAGATTTCTTGAGAAGTCTTCTGCCATAAGACTTTTTGAGAAGTCTTCTCAAATTTCATTCCGGGTTTTTGATCACACTTTTGGTTACAAGAGAAGACTTCTTTAAAAAGTCAAATATAGTCAATTGCAAAAATAACCCAACAGACTTCTTGCGATAGTGAGAAGACTTGATGTGAACGTAGAGAAGTCTTCTAAGATAAAGTCAAATATCTGCATCACTTTGGTAAATTGCAAAACTAACATGTTTATCATATAAGACTTCTCTAGAACTCTTCTCTTGGAATTTGGAGAATTTTTCAAATTCAAAAGTAAGCCAATATTTTGAAATGAAGACTTTTGATGTCTGATGTAGAGTAGATTTCTTTAGAATTCTTCCTTTGTAAATTTATAATTGCAAAAATGACATAAACGGAAAACTTCGTAGTAAGTCTTCTTAGAGAAGATTTCCTAAGAAGTCTTGTACGTTAGTGTTTAACAAACTATCATTTTTTCTACAATAAAAATGAATTTTTAATAATTTCTTGTTAATTCAATTGTATTAGTCAATATTGGGCCTCCTAAGTGAAATTCATAACTTAATTAGTGATAATTATGAGGTTATAAATGTTCATGTTACTAATGTTTCTCGCTAATTCGAGAATATTTCTTAAGAGTCTTCTATGTTAGATTTTCTAGAGTGTTAAGTAACTTCAAGATATGTTTTTAACTTTCAAAACTATTAAGTAACTTCAAGAATATCAAATTCATGTGGTTTAATGTGTCTTCTTAGATCATAAGATATAATTTTTAACTTTGCATGAGATTTAAAATTTCAAATTTCACTTAAAATTAAATTTTGATCTTTTGTGAATTTGACAAAGTTTTCTTGAGAAATATTCTCTCTTACTTTTAGTAAATTTGACTAACTTTTTGTGTTGTTGTGTTCTGAGAAGTCTTGCAATGTCCGACTGAGATCTGAAAAAATCTACATATTCAAAACATTCAAATGGCTTAAAAACAGAGAAAAACTTCAATTTTTATGCTTAAAAAGTAAATAAAAAAATCACATTAGGTTAAATATATAATTTTTTAGAATCTAATATATAAACACACAAAAATACATATCGCAAATTTGTACCACTTTCCGAAGACTTTGGAAGACTTCTTGGGAACTATTTTAGCATAAAATGCATTAGAAGACGTCCCAAGAAGTCTTTTGAAAGTCTTCTAAGAAGTCTTCTAAAGTCTGACTCAAATCTGAAAAAAAAATCTTCATATTCAAAAAACATTTAAATAGTTTCAAAGCACATAAAACTTGCAAAAATAATTTTTTATGCTTAAATAATAAACAAAACAGACAAAACAGTCACATTAGCTTAAACATATAACTTTTTAGAATCTAACATATAAACACATAAAATTACATTTCTAAATTTATAGGTCTACCTTTGAAAGATGAAAGATGAGAACCATGTGATAAAAAAGCTGCAAAAACATGATAAATTAGTGAGAAAGACATAAGAAAAAAATGAGAAATAGATTTAAAGTTTGGTGATTTAAAATTCAAAGAGATTAGAGAGAGGTTTGAGAGTCTTAGAGTGAGAAACATTACATTTTTATTGCAGCTATTTCATAGGAAGAGAGATAATGTGTAAAGTGTCTTTATATAAAGAGACAAAAAGTTCTTTTAGTTTAATTATTTTCGGTTCAGAAGACTTCGAGCTACTTCCGAAGAAGTCTTTTAAACTCCAAATTTACTATTTGTCTAAGAAGTCTTCTAACATAATGCACTAGAAGACTTCCTAGAAGATTTTTTGAGAAGACTCCTTAGAAGTCTTCCAAACCTTAAAATCCAATAACTAATTAAATAGCAAAAAAAAAAGCACTTCATCAAACTTAAAATGAAATTATAAAGTGTTTAATATACACAAAAGTAAACACATATAGGTCAAATAAAATAACATATGTTATCAATCCCTAAAACAAAGACTATCATGACTCAATCTACATTCACTCACCTATTTAAAAAAAAGCACTTCATCAAACTTAAAATTAAATTATAAAGTATTTAATATACACAAAAGTAAACACATATAGGTCAAATAAAATAACATATGTTATCAATCCCTAAAACAAAGACTATCATGACTCAATCTACATTCACTCACCTATTTAAAAAAAACAATTCAATTTTAGTTTATATAAATTTACATCATTTAAAAATATCTATCATTGCATGATTTGGATTATTTTCCTATTAAAATATATTTTATAAAATTTATAAATTGTTTTTAAGTTCTAATACATGAGAAAACTTCTTGGGAGACTTATTGAAGACTATTATAAACTTCACATTAGATGGAAAACCTAAATTCCTAAATTAAAAATTAAGCGGGAAACCTGTAATATACTAAATTTTAAGTGGGAAATAGTACTTTGTTGTGAAGTCTTCTAAAACATTATATGTGTAATGTCTTCTGCGATTTTTTCCAAATCTCTACAATAAAATAATTAAAACCTTAGACTTAAAGAAACTTAGAAAGTGTTTTAAAATAAAGTTATTACATAGTCACTAACACATATTTGTCAAATTAAAAAAAATAAAGATAAGATTTCAAAATCTAACACTAAAATACCAACAATACTACAACTTATGTTACCAAAACCTAAACCAAAGATTATCATGACTCAATCTATAGTAACTCATATATGTTGAAAACAATTCAGTTTTAATAAATCTAAATTTACATCATTTATAAATGTTTATAGTTACGTAATATCAATTTTCCCCCATATAAATATTTTTTATAAAAAAATTAAATTATTTTTAGATCTACTGTACGAGAAGACTTGTAGAGAAGTCTTCTCACGCAGAGGATTATAATGGTAAAAATCAGTACACGTTTTGTTTTTTGGTCATAAGGAGGTTGTTGTAATTTGAATAGTCTTGTGGGTTACTTTTGCATTTGATTGAATTTGGGGTACACTTTTGCATTTGATTGAATTTGGGGTACACTTTTGCATTTAAAATCATGTTTTGAGTCATATTTAGAAAATTTCCCACGTATTAAATCAATTTTTTTTTCAGATATGTTCGCGAAGAAGACTTCTCTAGAAATCTTTTTGATCGAGAAGACTTCTAGAGAAGTCTTCTCGTCAATGTATTGGTTATTTTTGCAATTTACTTTGTGTGTTTTAAATAAAAGACTTCCCTAGAAGTTTTCTAATTTTTCTTTGTTAGAAAAAAACAAGAAGACTTCTAAAAGACTTCTAAGGAATTCTTCTATAAAAACTCAAATTTCTGACAAATTTTGGTCAATTGCCAAAATAATCTGCTTATCCAAGAGGAGTCTAGAAGTTTCTCGGATAAACAAGTCAGTTTTGTAATTGACCAAAATTTGTCAAAATTTTGACTTTTTATAGAAGACTTTCTTATTGTTAGATGAAGCATTCTCACTGTTGCAAGAAGTTTGCGTAGGTTAGTTTTGTAATGGACAATTAATAGTAAAAAATTTAATATTAATGAGAAGACTTCTTGAGAAGTCTTCTCAAATTTTATTTCGAATTTTTGGTTAAACCTTTTGGTTAAGAGAAGACTTCTAGAGAAGTCTTTTCTGAAAAGTCAAATATAGTCAATTACAAAAGTGGTTAACCTATGAAAACTTCTTGAAATAGTGAGAAGAATTCATGTTACCGTAAGATGATTTATGTAGCAGCCTTCTCCAAGAAGAATTCCAGAGAAGTTCTCTAAGATAAAGTCAAATATCTACATTTCTTTGGTTAATTGCAAAACTAACATGTTTAGCATAATTTCAAAAAAAAATCAAATTCAAAAGTAAGCCATATTTACAAAGGAAGACTTCTCAAGATGTCTGCTGTAGAGTAGACTTCTTAAGAAGTCTTCCTCATAAATTTGAAATTACAAAAATGACCTAAACGAAAGACTTTTTATTAAGTATTATGAGAGAAGACTTCTTAAGAAGTCTTCTACACCAATGTTTTATAAAATTGCATTTTCTCTACAATTAAAATAAATTTTTAATATTTTTTTGTTAATTCATGTGTATTAGTCAATATTAGGGTTTTGAGTGAAATTCATAAATTAATTGATGATAATTATGAGGTTACAAATATTCATATTTATTAATGCTTATAACTAATCCAAAAAAGACTTCTTAAGAAGTCTTTTAGGATAAAGTTTCAAGAGTGTTAAGTAACTTCAAGATCTATTTTTTTTAATTTTCCAAAATGTTAAGTAACTTCAAGATATGTTTTTTTAATTTTCAAAAATGTTAAGTAACTTCAACAATATCAAAATCATGTGGTTTAAGGTGTCTTTTTTACAATTTTTCTTGAGATGTTTTCTCTTTTAGTTTTAGTAAATTTGACTAAATAGTTGTGTTGTTGTGGTTTGCTATGAGTGGGTAGAATGTCAATAACTTCAATAATGTCAACTAATTTTGGCAAAATATAATGTAGCCATGAATATACTTACCAAATTCTTTTCATTAACATCTCTTCAAGTTTACAAAAGTATCCACAATAAAAGAGTACACATATAAATCATAAAACACACCACGAACAAAACTATTACACATTGAGCTAAATATCATTCCTCGACATAGATAATCTTAAACTTCACATGATATCATCCATTTGTACCACTTAGTGTAAAAGACTTCAGAAGAATTATTGGGAAGTCTTCTAGCATAAAATGTATTAGAAGACTTCCCAAGAAATCTTCCGAGAGTCTTCCGAGAAGTCTTTCGGGAAGAAAGTTTGACTGAGATGTATAAAATCTGCATATTCAAAATGTTCAATGGTTTCAAAATAGATAAAAGCTTCAAAGATATTTTTATGCTTAAATAATAAACAAAATAATCACATTAGGTTGAATCCATAATTTTTAGAATCTAATATATAAAACACACAAAGATACATATCCAAAATTTGAACCCCTTTGGGCAGAAGTCTTCGGAAGACTTCTTGGAAATTCTTCTAAAATTCAGTAGAAGACTTTCCAAGAAGTGTTTTGGAAGTATTCTCAGACTCTTTGAAGAGTCTTCCAAAGTCTGACTCGAATCTGAAAAATCTGCAAAATCAAAAAACATTCAAATGACTTCAAAACAGAGAAAAACTTCAAAATAATGTTTTATACCTAAATAATAAACAAAACAGTCACATTAGGTTAAATCTATAACTTTTTAGAATCTAAAATATAAAACACACAAAAGCACATATCCAAAATTTATAGGTATATCTTTGAAGGAGTGAAAGATAAGAACCATGTAATAAAAAACCTGTAAAACATGATAAATTAGTGAAAAATACATAATTAAAAATGAGAAAAAGATTTAAAGTTTGGTGTTTTCAAGTTCAAAGAGATTAGAGAGAGGTTAGAGAGTCTTAGAGTGAGAAACACTACATTTGTTGCAGCCATTTGATAGGAAGAGAGAGAATGTGTAAATTTTCTTATATAACTACACAAAAATTCCAATTACGTTAAATATTTTAGGTTCAAAAGACTTCTAGAAGACTTCCCATCTAAACCCCAAATTTACTATTAGTCCAACAAGTCTTCTAACATAACACATCAGAAGACTTCCTGGAAGACTTCTTGAGAAGTCTCATGGGAAGTCTTCCAAACCCTAAAATTGAATAACTAACTAAATAGCCAAAAAACACTTCATTAAACTAAAAATAAACTTACAGAGTGTTTAATATACACAAAATAAACACATATAGCTCAAATTTTTTAATTGTTTTTTAAATAAATTAAGATTTTAAAATCTAACCCGAAAAATATAAAAAAACAAAGCATATGTTGCAAATCCCTAAACCGAATAGTATCATGACTCAGTTTAAATTCACTCACATATTTTGAAAATAATTCAATTTTAGTTAATTTAAATTTACTTCATTTAAAATGTCTATAACTACATGATTTTGAATTTTTTCCCTATCAAAATATATTTTATGAAATTTATAAATTATTTTTATGATGTAGTACATGAGAAGACTCCGAGGAAGACTTATGAAAGACTTCGTATTAGGTAGGAAACCTAAATTTCTAAATTAATGATTAGGCGAGAAATATAAATTTACTAAAATTTAAGCAGGAAATTTATGAAAGACTTCATATTTTTATTATTCAAAAAAATAATAATCATACTTTATAAATATGGAGTTTATAATATTTTTCCAAAATGTCACATTATCCGTGAAATTTGTTTTTTATATACTATAATATCATGATCGAATATTGATTTTTGAATATATTCTTATTTTTTTTCAAATTTTGATTACTAAATATTTTAACAGATCCGAGTTTGAAATATTCTAAAACTTTTTTAATTGTTTGATTTACTGTCTAAATTTTTCCTAAGGAAGTTTTGATATCTTTTTGAAAAATGGATAAGTAAATTTTTATTTAGTAAATATATTGTCAGATTTGGAAGTCGGATTTTTAAAACATATATGATGAATATCTAAAACTACTTCATAACTTTATTTATTGTTTAGATTGTGAATAAACTTTATATATTAAATATGTTCAATACTAATCACATGACAACTTGATGGTATCTTTTTTGAACACAACATTTCCGTAATACTCTTAACCAGTTACACGAACAAAAGCAACAACAAAACTCCGATGTACGCTCGTAATGAATGTTAACACAAAGCAGCGTAGAGATAAACACAAACTTAGGTAAGTTTGATAACAAGTCGAAAGAGTCTTCAACTGTGAGAATGGTCACCGTTGAGGTTGAATGCTCCATAACCTCGATTCTCATGGTGATGAGATTCGTTGTGACTTCCAGCCCCAAACAAACCATTACACAAAGTAGCAAACGGTAAGGAAAACGGCAATGCTCACTGGCTTTGAAGTTAAGAGAAGAGTACCTCACATAATGAGGATTTTGATGGAAATTTTCTCTCTTACAAAGAAGAGGAAGATGGAAAAGGACCTCTCATGGCTCCAACATGAGGAAGTTTGAATAGCCTTTTTAGAAGAGAAAATACTAAGGGACTACAATCTCCAAACTTTGATATAAATATTGATACTGGTTTGATACTTGCTCTTGTCGGAGTTGAACGTTGATGACGTGCTGTACTTGACCTTTTTGAATTAACTCCGAAGATTGCACCAATGAAAATGCTTCTTCAATTCCATAAATGTTTTTTGCAGTGAAGGGCAGGAGAACAATGAACATCCAATATGTTGGTTGATGAGCGTAAGCCACACTGACAAGTGAAGAAAGATGGTCAAAATTCAAAAGTGGAGAGAAGGTCATCTTCACAATGGGGGTAGAGAGACGATCTTCGGGGCTTCACTCGTAGGCATACTCGCTGAGGAGTTCGTTCTCCACAAAGAGGGAGAGATTAACATTAGATCTTGCTGTCAGCTTAAGCGTGGGACCCCACAAACACAGGTCGGTCTATCAGATTTTGACAATGCATAGCTGGAGATCAGATACAAGAGTTGATGACTGCAGACGACAGTTATATGTAACCTTGGATGTGTTAAATCTGAAAATAAAGAACTTTTCACCTTCACACCGATGGAGAAAGAGATTAGCTTGACGAAAGTTTTTGAGAGAGCAAGCATCCAGTTCATGCAGGAACTTCCAACTCCAACATTACCGTGTTGTAGCAAGAGAGAGTTGAGGGAATCAGATCCGAGCTGCTGGTCACTGAAATCTAGCAAGCTTTGAAGGA